>NIVC01001216.1:227500-277500 GCA_002269645.1 Macrostomum lignano | reverse complement strand
TGCCCCCCTCTATCTTCCTGGTTGCCTCCCTCTATCTTCCTGGTTGCCCCCCCCTGTATCTTCCTGGTTGCCACCCTCTATTTTCCTGGTTGCGACCCTCTATCTTCCTGGTTGCCCCCTCTATCCTCCTGGATGCCACCCTCTATCTTCCTGGTTGCCACCCTCTATCTTCTTGTCCTGTGTTGTTAAGTAGTCCTTGCTTCCTGGTTGACGCCCATACCCCTGTATCTTAGTCTGGCTGATGCCACGTCCAATTTTGTGTTTATCTGCTGCTTAATTTAGTTTTTAGAGGAGCGCTGCTTTTGTGTAGGCGACTGGGGGTGGGGTTTGGGTCCGCGGCCACCTGAACCCCACGAGTGCTTTGGTCACTCCGTCACGGCGACATATTGGCGCCAGAATCCGAAGCTGGCGTTAGAGCAGCGGGCGCAGGTGCTTCAACAAAATTATAAAACGGAAAATTAGCATCTAAATGGCTCCAGGTCAACAAAGTAAGCCCAGGTCACACTGTTCGATAGCTTATATAGTTGCTCGTACTTGATCAACTTTTTAATATTTATTATGAACAAGCGTAATTTAACAATTCAAAGTGAAAAAGACAGTTTAAGTAGCGGCTAGGCCTATTTTTATCAAATCCTTTTTATATTTTACGAACTACATTTCAAGAACACTTTTTTAAATTTACTTTAGCAAAGCAGATCTTTTAGTGAAAAAAAACAGCTCTTCAGTACGAAGTTAAACAAAAATATTTGTAGTTTTTTAGTCGTTTCTGGCATGAAAACTGATTTACCATACGTTCAGAAATTAGGTTTGCTTTTTTCACGTAGTTTGCCATGGACAAACCGACATCAGATAATCAAGTAAAGTCTCGAGTTCGAATCCCGGCCCTCGCTTCTCAACTTGTCCACAGAGCCGGCTCGTCAATTTGTCGTTTCAATTTCTGGAAAGCTTCCAAGTTGGCGTCCAGCTTAGGCGGCCGTTTGGCGGGCTCCTTGTACTTGAGCGTCATGCTGTCCCCCAGCTGCTGGATGATGCGGCACTGGGCCTCAAACTCCTCCAGTTTGCGCCGATATTTCTGCTTGGTGTAGGCCGGACTGCTGGGATTGTAGGCTTTCAGGTGCAGGCCAATGTAGATGGCGGCGGAGCGGTCCTGGCTCAGGAACGGGTACTTTGGCTTGAAGTTGGCCGCGGCTGTCATGGCGTTGCGAAGTGCATCGGCGAGCGTCTGCTCCAGGTAGCCGGGTATTGGCAGCTTCGTCACGTCAGTGGGATTCTTCAGTGGCGGCAGCTTGGCAGGCAGCTGCAGATCCCAGTACAGCTCCGGTCTGCAGTGCAGTTAGTTACAAATTGATAGTGGGGACAGAGACAAGAGTTCTACGTGACAAAATTCCGACATTATTTTGGGAATCGGCGTTGTTAGCACCCATTTTGGCACCGCAGGCACTCATTTTAGTGCCAATGACACTTATTTTGGCACCGCAGGCACTCATTTTAGTGCCAATGGCACTTATTTTGGCACCCGCAGGCACTCATTTTGGCGTTGCAGCGCTACATATTGGCGAATCGGTTCGATTATCCTACTTTAAGCAGTCTGATTAGTATAACATTTACAAAGCTAAATTGAAATAGAAACTGAAATTTGTGAATTATTATTCATTAAAAAGTTTCGAGGTTTCGAATCGTATGCTCACTTGCGCATGAAGCAGTCTCGAGCGCCTTCATCGGAGAAGCAGTACAGCCGGTCTGTGTACTCAACCAGCAGGTCTTTGTTACCGGGCACCAGAGCTTCGTAACGCTGCTTGCCACTCAAGAAGGTGACAGGGCAATAGCCCTGCAAGTGCAGCTGCATAGGGAACTTGGACCGCACAGCCGATTGCAACACTTTCTTTGGCAGCAAGTCGTCCGTTGGCAGCAGTCTGGTGGCCAACGGCGGCACGAACTTCGCCGCGCCATCGAGGAATTTGGCCAGCTCGTTCGGGCCGGCGCACTTATAGTAGCGACCCCGGAACTCGGCCGCGTAGTTCAGACCGGGCGTCTCCGAGCAGTCGATCAGTTCGCCGTGAGCTTGCAGTCTCACCGGACAGTACTGACGGTACTCGCCCAGGCGGGCCAGGAACTCCCTGTCCGTGATGCACATGTCGGCGATGGACGCGGCCGTGTCTCGGCGCACCCTGTAGACGTACTGCTGAATGTGGGCTGTCTGCTTCTTAGCCTCAGCTAGGGCTGTCTCCCAAAGTAGCCACTTGGACTGCGTGCCATCCAGCTGGCACAGACTCCGGTGCTGCTCCCTGTACCAGTTGGCCACCGGATCGCTCTCCTTGCGATAGCAGGCCAGCTTAACGGCCAGCACTTGGGCAGAGTCGTGCATTACGTAGGGCTTGTCTGTGCGCAGTCGGTCGTTGGTACCGCGAATCATGAGCTCCTGATGATCGACGTTTAATAGAAACACCTTGTGCGGCACAATGCCGTGCTGGGTGAGCAGCTTCACCTGGCGCATGCTGCATGGAAACCCATCTAATATGTAGCCCCGAACGGAGGTTCGCGTGTCCATCAGGACGGTCTCGACAGCGCGCACGACCAGCTCCTCGGGCGCCACGCCTCCAGCCAGCAGGTGCCTATTAATCTCCTTGGCCAGTGAGGTCTTTCGCTGCTCCTGCAGTACTCGACGAAGAGCGTCTCCCGCACTGAGCCGGACGAGGCCGAGGTCCTTGGCAAATCGGCTGGCCAGGGCGGTCTTGCCGGACTTCGGCGGGCCCAGAACGGCCACCCTAATCGGGACCACCACCCGCGGGTGCTTGGCGCTGCTGTCCAGGTAGCGACGCGGGTCGGCGGCGAAGGAGTCGCGCCTGGCCGCGCTGGACATGAAGTAGACGAAGCTCTGATAGACGGCCGGGAAAGTCGGATGCGCCTCGTCGGCGAGAGGCAGAACGCAGTCGCCGTCGTACAGAGCGACTGGGCACCAGCGGCCGAAGCTGCTGAGATGCTTGTAGCCGGTGGTGAGCAGACGGGCGGCTGTCTTTTCCGATACCGGGTAAACTCGCTCGAAGATGCTGCGCCGGTTCTCAATAAGGTAGCGCAGGCTCTTGGTGATGTAGTGGCGCACAATGTGCGGCTTCTTGCCCGACTCGACTACGAAACGCGGAATCAGCATCTCCTCCAGCACATCCTTGACAGCGTCCAGCGAGTTCAGATCGCCGTCGTACACATCGTTGATGTCGTTCTTCAGCCGATCGATGGCGTCCTCTTCAGGCTCCTCGTCCTCGTCCTCCATCTCCTCCTCCTCCTCAAACTCCTCAGCCAGGATCGCTTCGATGTCGTTGGCCTCCTCTTCCTCCTCCTCTTCTTCTTCTTCCTCTTCGTCGCCCTCCTCGATTTCACCGTCCTCGATGCGTTGCTGCCGTTCCGCTTTGCGCTGCTCCTGGCGCTCGTTGCGAGCCTCCTCGTTCTCCTTCAGCAGCTCCTTGCGTCGCTTCTCCATCGCTTCTTGGCGCTTCTTCTGCGACTTCTCCTTGTTACGCTGCTTGATGTCGTTCTTCTGCTTTCGACGCTCGCGCCATTTCTCCAGCTTAGGCGGCAGCATCCGGGCGATGATCTCCTGGTCGCCCGTGTTCAACACGATCGCTCCATCGACGAATAGGCCGGCCTCGGCGAGGAATTGCGCCTCCTCGGGCGTCCTGGGGAAGCCTTCGAGCACGAATCCGATGTTCTTGAACGGTTCGCTGCGCCAGAACTGCGTCAGCAGAGTCTCCAAGGACTCAGTAGTCAGCGGATCCTGCTTCTCAATGTTGTTCTTCACGTTCTCCTCCAGATCCGAGTAAGAGATTTCCTCCTCCTCGTCCGGCTCCTCCGGCGACTTCTCCGATGGCTCTTCAACCTCGACCGGCTCACCGTCGGGTCCGGTCACGGACGTCTCAGGCAGGTCGGGCAGCTCCTCAGGCAACTCCTCCAGCTGCTCCTCGTGATCCGGGCCAATCCGCTTGCGCGTTTTCGGCAGCACAACTTCTTGCAGCCGGTCGCGGAAGGAGATGTGAAACAGGCCAAGTCGGCGGGCCAGCTGCTTTCCATGCAGAGTTTTGCCCGAGCCTTTCGGACCGAGGATCAGCAGGCGAAGAGGCGGCGGCTTCAACGGCGTGTCGGTTGGCAGGAAGAGCTCTGGCTGTTCGAGGAACTTGTCTCTAGCTTCGTTGGACGCGAAATAATAGACCTTGCCGCGATACTTGGCGGCGATCTCCGGGTTGCCAGGCCACATCACCTGGATTAGGGAATTGAGGAGGTGAAAGTGTGGGTGATGGCCCCAGATTCGAGCGTTAAAAATTGGGTGTCAAAAGGACGTCTTTTCGTCAGTTTCCAGGAAACACTCAAACAACTCACCTGATTGTCGTGTAGGCTGACTGGACAGAAGAAGCTGGACTCGCCCAGCTGTTTGTTCTTGCCCCGGTTGGGATCTTCTTCCTCCTCGGCGCCGCCCTCCTCCTCTTCCTCGGGCTTCTGCTCTTCCGCCTTGGCCGCCTCGTTGTCCTCCTCCTCCTCCTCGATGTCCTGGCCGGTGAGCTCCCAGGCCTGATAGCGGAACGGCTTCTCCATGGTGGCAACAATTTCGTTGACAATGTCCTCCTCTGTGCGATCGTTGATCACCACCTCGGTGGGGTCGATGCCGGTGTTACTCTGCACCGCCGTGACTATGCCGGCGAACTCGGACTCGAACTCCTTGCGCTTGGCTCTGGCCGCGTCAATTTCCGGACCGGGCGGCGGCAGCGGCTGGTCTAGCGGATCCTCCGGAGCTTCAGCAGCGTCGTCAGCGTCGGCGTTCCCAGCGCCGGCATCCTCAGGCTCGACGGAGGACGCAGGCGGCTCCTGGAATTTCACCTCGGGCTGGCGGGTTGGCCGCTTCTCTTCTTCCTCCTCGTCATCGTTATCTTCTTCCTCTTCTTCCTCGCCTTCCTCCTCGGCAGTTTTCTTGGCTTTGCCATCGCCCTCGCCTTCGCCCTCTTCGCCCTCATCGCCCTCGCCGGCTTCTTTGGCCAGCCGCTCGGCCTCGAGCGCCAGGCGCTCCTGCTCGGCGCGCTCTTCTTCCAGTTTGCGCAGCGCCTCCTCCTCGCGACGGCGCTTCTCCTCGGCCTCCCGATCCAGGCGCTCCTGGACGCTGGCGCGCACCGAGTCGCGGTTGCGCTGGTACCAGCGGCGCAGCAGGTACTCGCCGCCGTCGCTTGAGTCGCGCAGGATCACCAACTCGTCGGGAAGAAGGCCCTTCTCTTGGCCCTTCTCGAGCACGGCGTTCCAGACGTCGCGATTCAACGGGAAATTGTCGATCACCCAGCCGCCGGCTAGGGGTCCCTGGTCGTTCGGAGCCGACTGGCGCTGCTCGCGTTCCACCTGCGGCGGTGTGACAGAGCGAATTTTCTATAGTTTCTTATCTGAGCCTGCCTACGCATCCCTGTAAGTGAGTACTTAGAGTAACTAACCAACCAGCCAAGCAGCTAAGCAAACAGTTAACAGGCAAACTCCAACCTGACGAATGGCATCCTCCAGAACTTCGACGTAAACCTCTGCATCCATTGTAGCCTTCGCACTAGCCGCCTCCTTCACTTTGGCCTCAACTATGGCCACCACTTCCGGATGCTGGGCGTCCACTTCTGGCAGAGGCTCGTCCTGCTCTTCTTCCTCGCCGCCCTCGACTGCGCCAACATCGGCGGCGGCGGTGTTTGTCCCGTCGGGCTCCGGAGCTGCCGTGGCCTCCTCTTCCTCCTTCTTCGCCTCCTCGGCTTCGCCATCTTCCTCGCCCTCTCCGTCGCCCTCGCCTTCGCCTTCCTCCTCGCCTTCGGCTTCGCCACCTTTGGCCGCTTCGGCTGCCCGTCGGGCCTCCTCAGCTTCCTGCTTGGCTCTCTCCGCCGCTTGTTTGGCCGCCGCGGCCGCCTCGCGCAGTTTGGCGCGGACAATCTCTATGGCCAGAGCCGTAGCCTCTGAGCGAACTTTCTCCAGTCGAGCCGAATCTGCTGCTTCGATCCGCGGCAGCATCAGCGCTTCGAAGTCGATCACCTTGGCGTTGTACCGTTCGGCTAAGAGGAATGCCGTAGACGTTTTGCCTGAATGTGGCGGTCCAGAAACGACCACCTTGACCGGAGGACGCGGCTGCGGCGGCAGCAAGTACGGTCGGGGGTTTTTAGTGAACTTGGCCAAAGCTTCGAGAGACGAGAGGCAATAAATCTTGTTGAGGAAGCTGCAGCAGAACTCCGGCTTGCCGGGTACCAGAGAGCCTTCGTACAGGGCCACCGGGCAGTAGCGGAGCCACCTGCTGCGCTGCCAGCGATACCTGTAAGTGCGGTTATAGTGGGTCATTGGTTTGCTTCCTGGGTGGTTGGTTCTCTTTTAGCTCGTAGTCACGGAATATCATTGGGTTCGTATCTAGTCATAGAGGACAACTAGCTTAACTTCCTGAGCTTCCTACATACCTCGTAGTCACGAAGGTCTGACAGTTTCGCTCTTGGTCCTAGAAGTTTACTAGCTTCCTAAATTTTCACAGTGTAGTAAACTATAGATACGAGTATGTTCACAAGCTTCCAACCATAATTCTATGGGTTTCATTCACCTTGGTGCTGGCATTTTCTTGGGCCCCAGCATGCGCATGAGCTCCTCGGTGTCCATGTCCTCAGGCGGCTGGTCTTCCTCGTTGCCAGCCTCAAACAGACGCATCGGCGTCACCGCCGGTTGAACGCCGAGGCTCTGCAGCTTCAACTGGACCTGCCGGAAGATGTCTGACGGCAGCAGAGTTGCGTTGAGCTCGATAACGCATTGTTGATCGTGATCGGACATCAGGTCCTCTACCAGGCGTTGGCACCGCGCCACGTAGTCGTCAATGCCGGCCGTCACCGACTGCGGCATGTCCTCGGGCCGACGTAGCAGTCGCTGGATCACTTCCGGTGCCAGAAGCGGGAAGTCCGCGCTGCCTGGCAGTTCCAGCTCCTCTTCCTCTTCGAGCTCCTCTTCTTCTTCCTCTTCCTCATCGTCGTCTGCGTCCGGCTCAGGTTTCTCCTCTTTAGGCTGCTTCTCCGGCTTGTCCGGGTCGTAAAACTCCTTGCCGTAGAGGGCGCCGTCCTCGAAGTCGATCCGGACGGTGACCCGTCGCGATTGAAGATCCTCGTTAGTCAGCTTCAGGTGCAGGATGTAGTCGGGCGACAGGGACATTGATTTGAGCAGATCCAGCTGCTTCTGCATCGGCATGAAGCTGTCGTTTGAGCAGGGCAGGCCATCCAGGACATAGCCATGATGCTGCACCTCTGGCGACTTCAGTTTGTCCAATAGCAGCTGAGTTGGCGAAAGAAATTGAAAAATGCAACATTAATTAAAGTACGAGCGTAGATACATTAGCTGTAGTAAACTAACTGTGAAAGTGGCGAAACTGCCTCCTTGTGAATTTTTCTCCATAATTATTTAAAAAGTAAAAAGCGAAAAATTGCACCACATTGAATGATCAGTGACCAAATACAATACAAATGCAGTGAAAATAAAACGACAATTTTATCAACGCATTGTAGAAAATTTCTGTTCATGTAAATTACCAGCTTTCGTTAATGTCCGCCTGAATGCTTAAGCAAAATTCATAGAAAATAAATTCAGATTAGTATTGTTGAATTACATTTATTTTGCTGTAGACTAACTTAGTTCAAAAGTACAGAATATTTACCTTTTAGAAAAGCAAAATATAATAAAATATCAACAGGCATCAGAAATTAGTACCATATTTTTGTTTACTTTTTCAAGAAATAAAAGAGAAACATGAAATGTCACAATACTATTTTGATATTATCGGATTTTCGTCTGATAATTCAAGTCCATCTCTTTGTGTGCTATAAATTTATGAATACCGATTCCAAGGAACAATGCTATACGATATTGATATATCCAGCCCTACTATTACTTCTATTATTAAAGTTTAAGGTCCATTAAATCAGTTGAGATAATATTTTTGTCAATTTTAGGTAAATATCAAAGCCCAACAAGAAAAAGAAGCCTCTGTGCTGACTGTGCACCATTTCAACTGCAAAAAATTATTTTCTGTCTATAGCTCTATGCCAAATGCAAGTGTATATTAAACTGATGGAAAATTTTAAAACTGAAACTAAATGTTATGTCTTTAACATTCTGTAAAACACCTGGTAAATTAAAGAGCTAAAGTACATGCTTAAGAAATTTTATGAAAGTTATTACACATTTGCAACTTCCTTCTCAAATTTAGTCTACTAACTTTAATAACTATATTTTACTGTGATTTATGCTCTACATATTTCTATAAACAAAAGCAAAAAATATATGTATGCATATATATTCGACACTGAAAAAATCTTACATTAAAAACAACTTCATCACTCAAAATCTCGCCTGCTTCCAGCTTTTTTCGAAGTTCTTCTCCGAGCTCAGTCTCTGTGTGAATTATCCCATTTAGAATTTCTGTTGGATTAACGAGCTCACAATTAAAAGCATCACGAATCTTTTTAGCCAAAGTGGTCTTTCCTGAACCAGGCTTTCCAATTATTAAGAAGCATGCTGGCTTTCGATTTAGTGTCAACAATTCTGCATCGTCTTCTGAAAACGGATCAACATGTTCGTTCTTAATCAAGCTAGAAATTTTATCCTTTTCAGTTTGGCTTTTGACCCTTGATCTAATAGGAGACGGGTCGAAAGCTCCAAATGAATCTGCTGTTGTACTCATTTAGATAGTCAAGTCATATTAACTCAGGAATAAAATCTAACTTGGGCTACTGTTGCTCCAGTTTTTTACAATAAATCATTTTGCGCCAGGACTTCAAATCCAATCTGCTTTCGTTTCCACTAGCGATTTAAAAGTAAAACAAAAATAACGATTTTGTGTCAACATGAAATTTAAAATATATTCTTAAGTTTGCAGTAGCACATATATTTTTTTGTAAAAATACATAATAGAAACCTATAGTAATCAGATTATCGTTAGAAATTTTCTTCGTTTACTTGTCAATATAGTACGCTATTTAATTCTGTTAATTTCGTCAAATTCAGACTTAGATATTCAATACAGCTCTACTTCTTCTGATAAAATGCATCTAACAATATTCGATATAATACTATTGCAGTTTATACATTAGACCAATACATAACAATGCGTTTCTCTTGCCAATTTTGTACATAAATATATAAACATGTACACTTTAATTAGTCAGAAGGCATGAAATGTCAATTTCATAGATAGATTACATATGTGCTTGCATACAAGCTTCATACATTTTATTCTTAAAACTCGGTCATTTAGTGTTAAAATTATCGCGCTAACAACGATTTTCTACGTGTAATGCAAAATATTATTTCTGGTACAATTATGTGTACTAGGATGAGCTTCGATCTTAGCTGTACAAGTAAAACATTATTATTTCGTGCTTGAATTCATTATCTTTTCATTATAAATGATGGTCATTTCTTGCTTGATTGGAACTCTCGCTGCAAATATATGTGCCTACGTAAAATGAAATGAAATGAAAATGACACATAACATAGTTGTACTTTTTCCGTGCAGACCATGCATCGTGACCTATTATTTTCTAGGCGGGTTATTTGATCTTATTGGTTAATTTGCACTACAGTATATCATATCATATTCAAAGATACATGCTTGGCCGGAATATCCGCAAACCCGTGTCTCAGTGGGCAATGGCATAGTAGCCCATGTTCATATTTATTGCATATTAATGATCATTTTATATGGATACTATATGCTGTTAATAAAACCCAAGAGAATGTCATAAATTGTCCCAATGAAATTTGCTGGCAGTGCTCAGTGATACTTGAATGAAGCGGAGGAACCTACCAGATATCGGGGAGTTGAATAATTTGCACCCACGAAATCCAGACACTGGACACAAGCTCCATTTATCGTTTAACTGGCTCTTATCTGAAAGCTTTATTACTTCATGCCTATCTTTTTGGCTTTTGCTTTTCCAATTACATGTCTTTATAATTGCATTCCTGAGATTTGAAGGATTAATTGCATGAATCTGTTTCTTTTCATAAATAAACGCGATACCAGATGAGAATCTAAATGAATAATCCTACCCAAGGCTGCACAGACGAATCCATGCAGCCACGAGTAATCAGCCCTGAATTCCAATTGGTCGGGAATCAGCCAAATATATCGCTACATATAGGCTTCCAACTATCGATGCTGCAACTCAGCTGTCAGATTCATCAAAGCAGGCCGCTATTAAGATTCTGCCCGAAAGTATGCGCTCTGAAGAATCGGCAAAAAACAACAGAGTTCCCGAGCTAATGCACCTCAATACCGACTCATCACTGCCGACCAAGCCAGTGCCTCAGCCTTCTGCCAACATTCGGCAGCTGTTCTGCAGCAACAGCAGCCTGCGCGGTGTGCCAAAGATCTGTCGAGCTGACACAACTTTCCTTCGAATACTCTGGCTAGTCTTTGTCCTGGCCATGTTCATCCTGTTAGTGTACTCGTCCACTAGGGTGCTGATGAACTATCGAGAGTACGACGTGTCAGTGCAGACGTCAGTCATAGGCAATGATCCCAGCGACTTTCCCGCCATCACAATCTGCAGTCATTATCCGTTCTCGCCTAGGGCGGCTACAATGTGGCAGCAGCGCGACGGACAACTGGCACCAGCGACTTTCAACCGGCGGTTGAGACAACTGACCAGACAGTTGTTGTTCAGCGGCAACCTGCGACTGGCCAACACGCTGCTGTTTTATGACAAGGTTCGGTTTTGGATGAAGGGTGGCCTGTCGTAGGTGTTACGCTCAGATATGACTTTTTCTGAACGATTGGTAGTGGTTTTCAATGTTGCATGACTGTTTCGCAACGATTGGTCGTTACAGTGTTTTTCAATGTTGCATGACTGCTTCACAACGATTGGTAGTGGTTTTCAATGTTGCATGACTGCTTCACAACGATTGGTAGTGGTTTTCAATGTTGCATGACTGTTTCGCAACAATTGGTAGTGTTTTTCAATGTTGCATGACTGTTTCGCAACAATTGGTAGTGTTTTT
The DNA here is from genome assembly GCA_002269645.1 of Macrostomum lignano. Taxonomy (NCBI): domain Eukaryota; kingdom Metazoa; phylum Platyhelminthes; family Macrostomidae; genus Macrostomum; species Macrostomum lignano. Next base: position 266,475 of record NIVC01001216.1, on the reverse strand, counting down.
CAATGTTGCATGACTGTTTCGCAACAATTGGTAGTGCATGGTTTTCAATGCTGCATGACTGTTTCGCAACGATTGGTAGTGTTTAAAGAAGTGTTTGTTCTCGATAGCTATTGCAGAATGACAATAGGACCTACCATAAGGCGAGGAAAAATGTTTTAGTTTAAAAGAGGATAGAGAGAGATCGAGAGTATTCTGGCAAGAGTTCGGACTGTCTGCGGACATACAGATATAGTTGTGTTACAATATAACCGAGACAGTTTTGTACTCTGTAGAACGCGTCTGTAGAATTAACAAATTAATTGGCTAAAATCTCTGTTTTATAACTTGCTTTTATAACCGACTTTTTTAATTTTTAATGCCAACTGGAGCCCCCCAGAGGCAACTGCTACCCAGGAAACTACTTGAACTGTCTTGTCTCAGTTTTCAACCACCAGCAAAGTCTTTTCTTTAATTGAAACAATCAGCACTACCTTTATTTATTATTTGTGTCAGAAAGCCTCTAAAAAGACGCTGCATGACCTGGTGTAACCTCAGACAGCGATAATAATAATGGCAGGACTTTGGGCACCCTGACGCAATGCTTTCGCAATGCTCATAAATATGAGCTTAGCTGGAGTATATTTTTATATTATTTTCATTTTCGCAGGTGAACACCTATTATCAGAATCTGGACCCAAACGTGACCGTGTCCATGGGTCACAGTGTGGACGAGTTCCTCCTTCACTGCATGATCGCCATCGGGAACTATGTGATGGTTGGCAAAGCCAGCGAATGCCAACTAACCTTTCAGCTGGTCTCGCACCCGAAGTACTTCAACTGCTACACGGTTAAGCCGACGCAGGCGGACAAGTCGCAAGCAATGTCGGCTGTGTATCTCATTGTGAATCTGGGTTCGAACTCGCGACAGCACCCCTGGGAGCAGGCCTTCGTGATGGACGTGTTCGACCAGGCCTACGGGCTGCGCCTGCTGCTACACGAGGCGAACCTCTATCCCGGTATTGAGAATGCTGGAGTGCATATTGAGCCAGGTGAATCCGATGGAAGAGCCTCATAGAGGCTTCGAAGACTGACGTAAGATCCCCATTCTTTCTCCGAAGTTTTGAAGGCACGAAGCTTTGGACGCGTTCTTATTCCATTTAATTCCCATAGGATTTAGATTTAGTGGGTGTCTGCTTGGCTGTCATAGATCTATATCAATGCGTCTAGCTGCGTCCATCAAATACGCATAAAACCGAATGGCTGGATGTACAGAGCTAACTATGTCCTTGGTTGAGAAAACCTTCACACCGATTTAGGGTGCTGTTAAAGAGCTGAATTATGCACAGACAGCATAAATTGAGTCTTAACTGACCCTACCTTATTTTTAGAAACCCCAATCCAGACGAATTCGTGAAATTGAGAATTGATCGAATTTGCACTTTAATCTGAAATCAATATCGCACTTGATATTTGATCGAGTACGAACTGAGTCTGTGGTCTCTTTGACTTACAAGACTTTTGGCACTTTTAGACTCTACATACATTTACATACACCGTGCCTGGAGTTAAAAGTAGCCTGAAAATGATGAGAAAGAGCATGAGAAGTAGCCTGAGAATGATGAGAAAGAGCATGAGAAGGAGCCTGAAAAGGAACCTGAAAAGGAACCTGAAAAGGAGCATGAGAAGGAGCATGAGAAGGAGCATGAGAAGGAGCATGAGAAGGAGCATGAGAAGGAGCATGAGAAGGAGCATGAGAAGGAGCATGAGAAGTAGCCTGAGAATGATGAGAAAGAGCATGAGAAGGAGCCTGAAAAGGAACCTGAAAAGGAGCATGAGAAGGAGCATGAGAAGGAGCATGAGAAGGAGCATGAGAAGGAGCATGAGAAGGAGCATGAGAAGGAGCCTGAGAAGGAGCCTGAGAAGGAACCTGAGAAGGAGCCTGAGAAGGAGCCTGAGAAGGAGCCTGAGAAGGAGCCTGAGAAGGAGCCTGAGAAGGAGCCTGAGAAGGAGCCTGAGAAGGAGCCTGAGAAGGAGCCTGAGAAGGAGCCTGAGAAGGAGCCTGAGAAGGAGCCTGAGAAGGAGCCTGAAAAGGAGCCTGAGAAGGAACCTGAGAAGGAGCCTGGGAAGGAGCCTGGGAAGGAGCCTGAGAAGGAGCATGAGAAGGAGCATGAGAAGGAGCATGAGAAGGAGCATGAGAAGGAGCATGAGAAGTAGCCTGAGAATGATGAGAAAGAGCATGAGAAGGAGCCTGAAAAGGAACCTGAAAAGGAGCATGAGAAGGAGCATGAGAAGGAGCATGAGAAGGAGCATGAGAAGGAGCATGAGAAGGAGCATGAGAAGGAGCATGAGAAGGAGCCTGAGAAGGAGCCTGAGAAGGAGCCTGAGAAGGAGCCTGAGAAGGAGCCTGAGAAGGAGCCTGAGAAGGAGCCTGAGAAGGAGCCTGAGAAGGAGCCTGAGAAGGAGCCTGAGAAGGAGCCTGAGAAGGAGCCTGAGAAGGAGCCTGAGAAGGAGCCTGAGAAGGAGCCTGAGAAGGAGCCTGAGAAGGAGCCTGAGAAGGAACCTGAGAAGGAGCCTGGGAAGGAGCCTGGGAAGGAGCCTGAGAAGGAGCATGAGAAGGAGCATGAGAAGGAGCCTGAAAAGGAACCTGAGAAGGAGCATGAGAAGGAGCCTGAGAAGGAGCCTGAGAAGGAGCCTGAGAAGGAACCTGAGAAGGAGCCTGGGAAGGAGCCTGAGAAGGAGCCTGAGAAGGAGCATGAGAAGGAGCATGAGAAGGAGCATGAGAAGGAGCATGAGAAGGAGCATGAGAAGGAGCATGAGAAGGAGCCTGAGAAGGAGCATGAGAAGGAGCCTGAGAAGGAGATTAGACTATTAGACTTCTAATACTATTAGAGGAACAAAAACTATGAGCGCAGTTTTTTTGACACAGCCTTTGAGCAAGACTTTTCCGCTCGGAATCAGCTAGCAACCCACTGCCCTAAAGATACCCTAAGACCGTTTCTTCGGGCTAATCTCGCTTTCATGCAAATTACAATTGTATTTGAATTTTCTCCATTCTAAAACTAAATGTAGATCACACGTGGAGAGCAATGAGAATTTAGCCAAGGACATATTTTAAGACATTCCAACCGAAAATCTTGTATCACACCGAGATCACACATTGCTCTCTCTAAAAAGAAAAAAGAAACTCCACATGAATCTCTCATAGGATTGTGAGATCCCTCACGAATCTCTCATAGGATTGTGAGATCCCACACGAATCCCTCATAAGATTATGGGATCCCAAATGAATCTCTCATAGGATTGTGAGATCCTACACGAATCTCTCATAAGATTATGGGATCCCAAATGAATCTCTCATAGGATTGTGAGATCCTACAAGAATCTCTCATAGGATTTTGAGAGCCCACACGAATCTCTCATAGAATTGTGAGATCCTACACGAATCTCTCATAGGATTTTGAGATCTCACAATAATCTCTCATAGAATTGTGAGATCCCACAATGATCTCTCATAGGATTTTGAGATCCCACACAAATCTCTCATAGGATTGTGAGATCCCACATTAATCTCTCATAGGATTTGAGATACTATGCACCCGATTCTCCCATAGGATTGTGAGATTCCACACAAATCTCTCATAGGATTGTGAGATCCCACATTAATCTCTCATAGGATTGTGAGATCCCACATTAATCTCTCATAGGATTGTGAGATCCCACATTAATCTCTCATAGGATTGTGAGATCCCACATTAATCTCTCATAGGATTGTGAGATTCCACACAAATCTCTCATAGGATTGTGAGATCCCACATTAATCTCTCATAGGATTGTGAGATCCCACACAAATCTCACAAATGACAATAAGATCCCACAGAGAACAGTTGGATTCTCCAATCAAACTTGACAGTTGTAAGTCCTCAATCAGGAAACCTGGAAGCTATAAATAATAAGCAGAAGGCATTTTGCACAAGACTGAAGCACAGTGATGGCCAACTGAAGCATTTAGAGCTGTCAGAAGGCTCTCCCATAAATATCCCATTCCAAAAATTGATGCAGACTGCACTGCCGATTTTGAATTCAATTTACTTAATTGGCCTAGAGTAAATTGTAATGAAAATTGCAATTGCTAATTTTCATATGGCTGCCTGCAATATGAGCCGCCGTTTGATCGAAAATTTCTACAGATATTAAACATAAAATACTACCTTCCTTCATGCGAATTTCCCAATTAGAAATCCCATAGCTACAGAGATCCCATAACTACAGAAATCCATAAATACAAAGATCCCACAGCTACAGAAATCCCATATCTACAGAGATCCCATGGCTACAGAAATTCCATATCTACAGAGATCCCATGGCTACAGAAATCCCATATCTACAGAAGTCCCATAGCTACAGAATTTCCCTAGTTACAGAAATCCCACAGCTACAGAATTTCCCTAGCTACAGAAATCCCACAGCTACAGAAATCCCACAGCTACAGAAATCCCACAGCTACAGAAATCCCACAGCTACAGAAATCCCATAACTACAGAAACGCTATAAATACAGAGATCCCACAGCTACAGAAATCCCACAGCTACAGAAATCCCACAGCTACAGAAATCCCACAGCTACAGAAATCCCACAGCTACAGAAATCCCATAACTACAGAAACGCTATAAATACAGAGATCCCACAGCTACAGAAATCCCTCAGCTAATGAAATCCCTCAGCTAATGAAATCCCACAGCTAATGAAATCCCACAGCTAATGAAATCCCACAGCTAATGAAATCCCACAGCTAATGAAATCCCACAGCTAATGAAATCCCACAGCTAATGAAATCCCACAGCTAATGAAATCCCACAGCTAATGAAATCCCACAGCTAATGAAATCCCACAGCTAATGAAATCCCACAGCTAATGAAATCCCACAGCTAATGAAATCCCACAGCTAATGAAATCCCACAGCTAATGAAATCCCACAGCTAATGAAATCCCACAGCTAATGAAATCCCACAGCTAATGAAATCCCACAGCTAATGAAATCCCACAGCTAATGAAATCCCACAGCTAATGAAATCCCACAGCTAATGAAATCCCACAGCTAATGAAATCCCACAGCTAATGAAATCCCACAGCTAATGAAATCCCACAGCTAATGAAATCCCACAGCTAATGAAATCCCACAGCTAATGAAATCCCACAGCTAATGAAATCCCACAGCTAATGAAATCCCACAGCTAATGAAATCCCACAGCTAATGAAATCCCACAGCTAATGAAATCCCACAGCTAATGAAATCCCACAGCTAATGAAATCCCACAGCTAATGAAATCCCACAGCTAATGAAATCCGAAACCATTCCAGGCAAAATGGTGGAAATCGCATTCGACACGGTGCTGTGGAAGGAGACCCAGGACTCACCAATGGACCGTTGCCATGACGGGTGGAGACCGGCGATCGAGGACCTGCAAAATCGATACCGTTATTCCTACCAGGCGTGCAAGGAGGCCCACATGAACAAACTGTTCATTGCCAAGTGCCAATGCCTGTTGTCAAGGTTTCCCCGTCCGGCAGGGCTGCCCAGCAACCAGATACCTTACTGCGGAGACTTTCGCACTAGCAATATCTCCATCATTGAGAGGTGAGCGCCGGTTTCTTTAGGCTGAATACAAGAGGTTTCTTTAAAACTGTTTCAATTATGGGCAGCTATGGTGAAAAGGAGGTTGCACTCGTGATTGCCAATTTTAGTCGCTATCCCATCCATGTAAAAATCGGTCGAATAATATTCTGACTAAAAATGTCTCCACAAAAAAACTGGTATTTAGTATCTGTGGTGCGTGCCATCTGTGGTGTGTGCCAGCGTACAGTGGGAGAGTCAGCTGAATAAACAGAATGTGTACTTGAAAATGACCGTCGTAGGTTAGAGCTGTCTACTTACAGAACTGAGGTACGTTAGAGCTGTCTACTTACAGAACTGATGTAGGTTAGAGCTGTCTACTTACAGAACTGATGTAGGTTAGAGCTGTCTACTTACAGAACTGATGTAGGTTAGAGCTGTCTACTTACAGAACTGATGTAGGTTAGAGCTGTCTACTTACAGAACCGATGTAGGTTAGAGCTGTCTACTTACAGAACCGTCGTAGGTTAGAGCTGTCTACTTACAGAACCGATGTAGGTTAGAGCTGTCTACTTACAGAACCGATGTAGGTTAGAGCTGTCTACTTACAGAACCGATGTAGGTTAGAGCTGTCTACTTACAGAACCGATGTAGGTTAGAGCTGTCTACTTACAGAACCGTCGTAGGTTAGAGCTGTCTACTTACAGAACCGATGTAGGTTAGAGCTGTCTACTTACAGAACCGATGTAGGTTAGAGCTGTCTACTTACAGAACCGATGTAGGTTAGAGCTGTCTACTTACAGAACCGATGTAGGTTAGAGCTGTCTACTTACAGAACCGATGTAGGTTAGAGCTGTCTACTTACAGAACCGATGTAGGTTAGAGCTGTCTACTTACAGAACCGTCGTAGGTTAGAGCTGTCTACTTACAGAACCGATGTAGGTTAGAGCTGTCTACTTACAGAACCGTCGTAGGTTAGAGCTGTCTACTTACAGAACCGATGTAGGTTAGAGCTGTCTACTTACAGAACTGAGGTAGGTTAGAGCTGACTACTTACAGAACTGAGGTAGGTTAGAGCTGTCTACTTACAGAACTGAGGTAGGTTAGAGCTGTCTACTTACAGAACCGATGTAGGTTAGAGCTGTCTACTTACAGAACTGAGGTAGGTTAGAGCTGTCTACTTACAGAACCAATGTAGGTTAAAACTGTCTACTTACAGAACCGATGTAGGTTAGAACTGACTACTTACAGAACCGATGTAGGTTAGAGCTGTCTACTTACAGAACTGAGGTAGGTTAGAGCTGTCTACTTACAGAACCGATGTAGGTTAAAACTGTCTACTTACAGAACCGATGTAGGTTAGAACTGACTACTTACAGAACCGATGTAGGTTAGAGCTGTCTACTTACAGAACCGATGTAGGTTAGAGCTGTCTACTTACAGAACCGATGTAGGTTAGAGCTGTCTACTTACAGAACTGAAGTAGGTTAGAGCTGTCTACTTACAGAACCGATGTAGGTTAGAGCTGTCTACTTACAGAACCGATGTAGGTTAGAGCTGTCTACTTACAGAACCGATGTAGGTTAGAGCTGTCTACTTACAGAACCGATGTAGGTTAGAACTGTCTACTTACAGAACTGATGTAGGGTAGAGCTGTCTACTTACAGAACCGATGTAGGTTAGAACTGTCTACTTACAGAACCGATGTAGGTTAGAACTGTCTACTTACAGAACCGATGTAAGTTAGAACTGTCTACTTACAGAACTGATGTAGGTTAGAGCTGTCTACCTACAGAACTGAGGTAGGTTAGAGCTGTCTACTTACAGAACCGATGTAGGTTAGAACTGTCTACTTACAGAACTGATGTAGGGTAGAGCTGTCTACTTACAGAACCGATGTAGGTTAGAACTGTCTACTTACAGAACCGATGTAGGTTAGAGCTGTCTACTTACAGAACTGATGTAGGGTAGAGCTGTCTACTTACAGAACCGATGTAGGTTAGAACTGTCTACTTACAGAACCGATGTAGGTTAGAACTGTCTACTTACAGAACTGATGTAGGTTAGAGCTGTCTACTTACAGAACTGATGTAGGTTAGAGCTGTCTACCTACAGAACTGAGGTAGGTTAGAGCTGTCTACTTCAAGTACTTAGAGAACTTTGCTTTAGTTGAATAGTCTACTTACAGTACGATAGCAGTGCTAAGCAGTATAAAATAAAGCAACACGTAAAATTTAAATTTCTGTTTTCAAGCCGTTTGCGCTGTCTGGAAGAGATTGGCGAGCACCAGTCCAAGATGCCGCAGCCAGCAGCAGCAGCAGCAGCAGCAGCAGTAGCAGACGATTCCCAATGTCGCAAGCGCTGCACTCGGTACAGCTATGATCAGGAGCTGTCAATCACCCGCTGGCGGGCCAGCAGCTACCAACTGCACTGGATGCTGCATCAGTCCGACAGTTGGAAACGGCTACGCGAGGTCAACAACGAGTCGGAGAAGCGACACCTGTTGCGCAATATTCTCGACTACCTGGGAGCGGACAACTTGACCCACCTGCCGGTCTCGTACCAGCAGCAGGAGCGGCAGCAGCAGGCAACTCTCACCGACTCAGCCGAGGACACCTACGCCTACGTGGTAGTTCGGCGAAAAAGTTTCGACACATTGAAACGAGAAGAGAAGCTCACGGTCACGTTCGAAGCTTTGATGAGTCGTGTTGGCGGCCTGTGCTCGCTGTATCTGGGGCTCACCATGGCCTTCTTTGTGGAGATTGTCGAGTTCCTCTACTTGGCCTGCCTGCGACAGCGGGTGAGGGGCCGAGAGCGGGCGGTCGATCGGCCGGCTTAAAGTCTCGGAGATTTTGATAAACAAGAATATAGGCCTTCAAATATAGTCTAAGATTTTCCTTGGTACAGACAATGGCGTTCTTGATAGTACTACATTTAAACAGAGGAGCAGAAACTAAGGAGACGGTTCCACTCAAGCCCTGATTTTGTCTAATATAGCATACCTATCTTGTGTAATTTACATGTACTTTTGTAAATTTTCACTTTTTAATATCTGAGTGCACAGAAAGAAGTGAATCAAATTTGTATACAATTTAAAATCTTTCCTGTACTGAAAAACATAGTTAAAAAAATAATAGCGTACTCGAAATTGAACGCTAAGTGAAGATTCAAGGTGACGACGTGTACTTTTGCAATATTGAGGTGAGGAGGTGTACTTTTGCAATATTGAGGTGAGGAGGTGTACTTTTGCAATATTGAGGTGAGGAGGTGTACTTTTGCAATATTGAGGTGAGGAGGTGTACTTTTGCAGTATTGAGGTGAGGAGGTGTACTTTTGCAATATTGAGGTGAGGAGGTGTACTTTTGCAGTATTGAGGTGAGGAGGTGTACTTTTGCAATATTGAGGTGAGGAGGTGTACTTTTGCAGTATTGAGGTGAGGAGGTTGTACTTTTGCAATATTGAGGTGAGGAGGTGTACTTTTGCAGTATTGAGGTGAGGAGGTGTACTTTTGCAATATTGAGGTGAGGAGGTGTACTTTTGCAGTATTGAGGTGAGGAGGAGGTGTACTTTTGCAATATTGAGGTGAAGAGAAAGTGTACTTATAAAAGATTGAAGTGAGGGGTATGCTTTATATAGATAGAGGTTGTTAGGATGTGTACTTTTAAGGCATAGAGGCGAGGAAGTGTACTTTAAATGACACTCGATGAAGGAATTTACTTTCACTTACGAAAGTAAACGTGTGCGTGTTTCAGCATATTCTTAAACAGATATTGTATTTAGGAGCATTAATATTTGCTTCAAAATTGAATTATTTAATATATTTTAAATATTTGACATCTATATATTTTCTCCTCTCGCTGCTTTTAGCTCGTAAATTATAATTTCAGTCACTAAAATAAATGTACTCAACAGATACTTTTGGTAACTTTTCCAAACCAAACTCTCAAGAAGTGTCGGAAACAGTTTACTAACAGTAGAAATGCGAAAATATTGCTTGTCATATTAATACTTTGGTATTAGTATACTTCATGGTTTACACGAAAAACAAAGAATGGGCAGAATTGCCGCTAGCGCTGTGTCGTGAAACGACGTCTCCCAAGACATTGCATCACAGTGGCCACAATCCTTCTTTGAATATTTATTTATATTTATAATTTAATTTATAATTTATAAGCCTTGCTCAAAGGTGTTAGAATAAGTTAGTAACAATAAACTAGTGTACTGATCGAGTGCTTTTTCGAGCCAATAAGCAGGCGACAAGTTCAAAATTGCCTGCGATTGGATGAGAAAATCGCAGGGCTACAAAAGAAATGCTTCTTCTTTTGTAAGGTAAAATAAAGCCAGCTATAGTTTACGTGTTGAAACGCTTTTATTAAAAACTCACGTAGGTAAGTTTCTTACCAGCTCTTTTTTTATAAATCCTAGTTGTTAATTACGACTTCATATGCGATGCGGCCTAGACAGCCGATGAAATAGATTTGACTTGATTAGATTCATAAATAAATATTTAACCACTATTTCATAAACGAGATTAGAGTCGTACCAAGATATTGGCCTAAAGATTAGACTAAGATATCAGATATCCTATGGCCTTTCTAGTTATTTTAACGATTTCCCAATTAATATTTTATATTTAAATAGGTGATTATTTTATAACTGAACCCTAACCAAACCACACCCTAACCAAACTACAACCCTAACCAAACCACAACCCTAACCAAACCACAACCCTAACCAAACCACACCCTAACCAAACTACAACCCTAACGAAACTACAACCCTAACCAAACCACAACCCTAACCAAACTACAACCCTAACCAAACCACAACCCTAACGAAACTACAACCCTAACCAAACCACAACCCTAACGAAACCACAACCCTAACGAAACTACAACCCTAACCAAACCACAACCCTAACGAAACCACAACCCTAACGAAACTACAACCCTAACCAAACCACAACCCTAACGAAACCACAACCCTAACGAAACTACAACCCTAACCAAACCACAACCCTAACCAAACCACAACCCTAACGAAACTACAACCCTAACCAAACCACAACCCTAACGAAACCACAACCCTAACGAAACTACAACCCTAACCAAACAACAACCCTAACCAAACGACAATTTGCACCTCAGGCCAAAAAGAGTCGCTCAGCTGCTCTGATGCAGAACAGCACGGAATCAATGAGACCAGCCTGCCTACCGGACCACAGCTTAGCCAGGGCCAATGCTGACTCTGACGGAGTCGCTGAAATCATCATTCAGTTCATTCCTTGGATATTTCTAATTGTAGCCATTCTTGGCACCGCCGCCAACACAATGGTGCTGGCTATTTTCGGCCAGAATCGACGGATTATAAGTCGGAATCCCAGACTGCTGGTCATAAATCAGTCAGCCATCGACCTGCTTGCCTGTCTGACTATGGGGGCCAAGTGGGCGACACTCGACGCTCCGAGACACGTGCCCGCCAGCTTTGCAGGCGACTTGTTGTGCCGAGTCTGGTTCAGCGAGTACGTCATCTGGGTGCTGGTCATCTGCAGCACGGTGAGGGAAACCTTGGAAACTAACCTGACCTAGAAGTTATAAGAAACTAAACCTGACCTATTGTTGAAATTTAGAAACTAAAACCTGACCTAGAAGTTTGGAGACTAAACCGAATATTTAAGTCTAGAAACTAAACCTGACATACTGTAAGAAGTTTAGTAACTTTCTAATATTTAGAAACGTGAGCTAAAAAGCAAAATGATGGCAAACTAAAATAATAATTTGAAGCTGAAAAACCGTTGACAAAGCCCCCTTTCCATCCCACCAGCTGAACCTGCAGGTCATCACTATCGAGAGATTCCTCGCTCTCGTCCATCCCTTGGTGTCGCGCAGTCGTCAAAAGTTGCGTGTCGCCTGCTGCTCAGTCTGGGTGTACAGCTGCCTACACGACTGGCGCGTGTTCATGGACGTCACACGCGGATTGGACGCCGACCCGTCCACTCGAAGCTGCTGCGTCTACAACCGCGCGATTCCCGATTGGCTGTCGAATCTGTTCGGGCTGCAGAATTTCCTCATCACCTTCGGCCTGCCGCTGGTGAACATGACGCTGTGCCACGCCGCCATAATCCGCAGTCTGCGACGCAGAGGTCGCACCGTAGCGGAGGCGAGTCAGCGACGCAAGCTGGCCGCTTCCAGAGTGCTGATCAAAACCTTTGCCATCGCTGGAGTTGCCTACGTGTTGTGCTTCAGCACCAACCAGATCTGCTACCTGCTGCACATGTTCCACCTGTTCAACTTTGATCAGAAAGGCCTGTTCTACAATGTCAGCTTAATTCTTGTCAGCCTAAATATGCTTGTGAATCCGGTGATTTATTTCTGCTTTATGCCCACTTTCAAGAAGGCTGCGATTCGTCTGTTCCACTTGAATCAGCGCCCGGACGAGCTTCGATGCGTCACGGACGGCACAGCGGCTGCTGCGGCAAAGGTTACGAGATTTTAAGCTAAAAATATCACGCTGAGGGAAATCCCTTCTGACTAGCTGCTTGCGGAAAATCTCTTCCTGTGCTGGCCAATGAGAGATAAGCAATGGGTTCAAGGAGGGGGATGCTGCGAAGGTCACCGGATTCTGAGCTAAAAATAAACCATCTGGAATGATTGTTTCATGCTGGCCAATCAGCGATAAGCAATAGGTTCAAGGACGGGGATGCTACGAAGGTCACTGGATTCTGAGCTAAAAATAAACGTCTAGAATGATTGTTTAATACTGGCCAATCAGCGATAAGCAAAGGGTTCCAGAAGGCGAATCATCGCGTTCTAAAAATAGAAACGATAATAAACTTCTTGTTTCATCTTCAACAAAGGCACACAAGCTGAAAAAGTTTTGTTATTTAACTTCAAAAATTATATAATTCTTAATGGCTTTCAATTTTACTTGATTTATTTATTCAGAAGAGACAAGTTCCAAGACTAAATATAGAAGTTTTCGCCCAAGAATACGAGGAAAAAGTCTTCCTATGCTACGCTCAAAAAAGGGTAGAAAAATTCCGACACCAAAAAAAACTCTTCAAAGAGTAAAATTAGAAATAAACAAAACTGGCTAAATGCCAACAGAGCGTAAAAAAGTCGGTAAAAAAGGAAGAACAACTCTTTTTTAAAAAGTAGTTATAGAGCTCAAAACTCCGATTTCAACAGCTCACCCTTGACTTCGGTGTATCCGACACGGTCGCGTGAGTATCTATTCAAAAATATTCTCTGCCAACAGAGGCAGGTGACGCCCACCATGAGCAGTGCGGCCACCACAACAATCAGCACTACGGCCATCACTACGTTGCTCATGTTGGGGAAGAAGGCCAAGATGACTGGTCCCTGGAGTGGAGAGGAGGGACAATGGGCTGAATACAAGTAGAGTGACAATGGATGAAGACAGTAGAGTGACAATGGATTGCAGACAGTAGAGTGACAATGGAATTGCAGACAGTAGAGTGACAATGGATTGAAGACAGCAGAGTGGCAATGGATTGAAGACAGCAGAGTGACAATGGACTGAAGACAGAAGAGTGACAATGGATTGAAGACAGCAGAGTGACAATGGACTGAAGACAGAAGAGTGACAATGGATTGAAGACAGCAGAGTGACAATGGATTGCAGACAGTAGAGTGACAATGGATTGCAGACAGTAGAGTGTCAATGAATTGCAGACAGTAGAGTGACAATGGATTGAAGACAGCAGAGTGACAATCGACTGAAGACAGCAGAGTGACAATGGATTGCAGACAGTAGAGTGACAAGAGGTTGAAGATAGTAGAGTGGCAATGGATTGAAGACAGTAGAGTGACAATGGATTGAAGACAGCAGAGTGACAATGGACTGAAGACAGAAGAGTGACAATGGACTGAAGACAGCAGAGTGACAATGGACTGAAGACAGCAGAGTGACAATGGACTGAAGACAGCAGAGTGACAATGGACTGAAGACAGCAGAGTGACAATGGACTGAAGACAGCAGAGTGACAATGGACTGAAGACAGCAGAGTGACAATGGACTGAAGACAGCAGAGTGACAATGGACTGAATACAGCAGAGTGACAATGGACTGAAGACAGCAGAGTGACAATGGACTGAAGACAGCAGAGTGACAATGGACTGAAGACAGCAGAGTGACAATGGACTGAAGACAGCAGAGTGACAATGGATTGCAGACAGTTGAGTGACAAGTCAGACAGACAACAAAGTACAAACTTACCTGCTTTCCCTCAGCCGCAGCAGCAGTCTCAATGGGTCTCTCGCAGAAGGTCACATTGTACTTTGATTTTAGCGCGTCAGCTTTCGAGAAATACCAGTTCCAAGCTGGGAATCTGAAATATGGTTATTAAATACTCGTGATTAAAAGCCAACTTGAAAAAGTTACTCTTGTTGAGAGCTCTCTGGGTAATTTTCAAACAACATTTACCTGGCAATGTGAATTTGTTCGTGCTGACGGCACTGACTGTAAAGACAGTTCAGTTTGTAAATTATCTGAAAAAATGAGTTTAAGGAAGGCTGTAAGTTTTATTCTATTTTTAGCATTGACAATCTGCTAGATGCGTGAGTATTAGTACGCCTACTAGAATTATAAGTACTTCAAGTAATTTCTACCTTCATATAGGAGTACAATTGAGCCACTTGATACAAGGATGACTGAAGTAATCTATATTTAAGTAGTCCTTGACTTGGTATTGGAGTCCAGGTGCTCGACCCAGATATCAGAATCTGAGTACCCCTAGACACCCAAGTCTAGATGCCCCACCCGAGTCTAAATACCCCAACCCTAGATACCCACCCCAGTCCTAGATACCCCACCACAGTCCTAGATACCCCACCCCAGTCTAGTTACCTATATACCCCAGTCTAGATACCCCATCCCAGTCTAGATTCCCCATCCCAATCTAGATACCCCACCCAGTCTAGATACCCCATCCCAGTCTAGATTCCCCATTCCAGTCTATATACCCCACCCAGTCTAGATACCCCACCCAGTCTAGATACCCCACCCCAGTCTAGATACCCCACCCCAGTCTAGATACCCCATCCCAGTCTAAATACTCCACCCCATTCTAGATACCCAGTCTAGATACCCACCCAGTCTAGATACCCACCCAGTCTAGATACCCACCCCAGTCTAGATACCCCACCCATTCTAGATACCACCGAGTCTAGATACCCCACCCAGATACCCGCCCACCTGGCGGCACTGAACCGGGCAGGGGATGCCCGGACGTCCAACGCAATCGCAGACTCTTTGAGCAGACGCGTTGCCAGCCTCCCTAGCAACGTCGGCGTAGGCGTACTGCAGCAGGTCCAGAACGCCTTCCAGACAGTAGGGCACCGAGTTTTTGCCACCGTCGAGGCCTCCGCCGGCCTGCTGCAGCTCCGTGAGGCCGCACAGCAGATCGACGGCGTTGAAGGTCAGCTGGCGGTCCTGGTCGATCAGCTTGGCGGCTGGGCAAGCGGACAGGCGGTTCAGGCAGGGCCGCAGGCGGCACAGGTTCGACCGGACTCGATCGTCGCGCCAGCTGAGAAGGAGCCGGTCCTCCAGCTCGGTGGGCTCGGCCTGCTCAGGGGATTGGGGTGATATGGATATGGAGTCACAGGTATCTGAGTCTAGCTACCTCACAGGTATCTGAGTCTAGCTACCTCACAGGTATCTGAGTCTAGCTACCTCACAGGTATCTGAGTCTAGCTACCTCACAGGTATCTGAGTCTAACTACCTAACAGGTATCTGAGTCTAAGTACCTTACAGGTATCTGAGTCTAGGTACCTTACAGGTATCTGAGTGTAGGTACCTCACAGGTATCTGTGTCTATAGCTACCTCACAGGTATCTGAGTCTAGATGCCTCACAGGTATCTGAGTCTAGGTACCTTACAGGTATCTGAGTGTAGGTACCTCACAGGTATCTGAGTCTATAGCTAACTCACAGGTATCTGAGTCTAGCTACCTCACAGGTATCTGAGTCTAGCTACCTCACAGGTATCTGAGTCTAGCTACCTCACAGGTATCTGAGTCTAACTACCTAACAGGTATCTGAGTCTAGGTACCTCACAGGTATCTGAGTCTAGGTACCTTACAGGTATCTGAGTGTAGGTACCTCACAGGTATCTGAGTCTATAGATACCTCACAGGTATCTGAGTCTATAGATACCTCACAGGTATCTGAGTCTATAGCTACCTCACAGGTATCTGAGTCTAGATACCTCACAGGTATCTGAGTGTAGGTACCTCACAGGTATCTGAGTCTATAGCTACCTCACAGGTATCTGAGTCTAGGTACCTCACAGGTATCTGAGAGCAGGTACCTCACAGGTATTTGAGTGTAGGTACCTCTCAGGTATTCGAGTCTATGTACCTTACAGGTATCTGAGTCTAAGTACCTTACAGGTATCTGAGTCTAGGTACCTCACGGGCATCGAAGTCTATAGAATATACTCAAGCGCACTAAGGTTCACTAAGGCCACTGAGTCTAAGTACCCAAAAGTTACATCATAGAGTATCAGTATCTGGGTGAGTGTGAGTGCTTAGATGAACTGGTATCAATGCTTGCCTCCTCACTGCAGGACTAAGCCACCATGCAACGAACTAAGTAACAAATCAAGGCACAGGTACAGTACACAGGAAATTGCTCCTGTCAGCTTACCTGAGCGAGGTGAACGCAATACTCTCCAGGCTGACACTTGCTCACTATGAGCCCCACAAACACCCTGGACTTGGTCTTGCCTCGAATGTAATGCACTCCGAAGTCTTCGCCGAACAGTCTGAGAGTCTCGTTCGGCAAGCCTGAGCAGACCTTGTTGATTCTCAAGTTGTCAACAGACGCGCAGGTGCGATTGTACTCAGGCACATTAGGCTCGATAGATGATGCAGTTGTTGCTGCTTGAGCCTGCAGAAGCAGCAGAACCTGCAGGAAAAAGGCGAGAAAAGCCTTAGGCATAATTGCTAAAAAGACAGAAGAATAGCTTAGCAGAATTTCATATCCGGGGCGGTGGAGTCTAGTGGCTTAAGTAAAGGAAAGGAAGGAGGGGAGAGGCGGGCAAGGACTAAAATCGATTGATTTAAGCTGAGCGCGCACCGCATGGCAACAATTTGCGGGCAAAACTGGAAAGGGGGACGCCAGACAAAAAGAGTTGAACAAGCGCTACTGCCATTGTGCCAATGCAGCTTTAGACTTCTCTAGAGCTATGCTCAGCTGAAATCCCCCTACTGATCCTTCCGTAATGCAGAGAGCACAGAAAGGGTAGTAACGAAAATAATGGTAAAGACAGAACCTCACTTGTTTAGGGTTAAGCAAAGGCAGCGGGAGCCATATTGGGTTAGGGTAGCTTTTACCAAACTGCATTGTGGCGGGCTACTTGCATTCAGCTTGGCAACTCTTGCGAATGAGCGAGTGAGTGAGTTAATGAGAGTGAGTTAGTGAGTGAGTATTTTAGTGAGTGAGTGATTTAGTGAGTGAGTATTTTAGTGAGTGAGTGATTTAGTGAGTGAGTATTTTAGTGAGTGAGTGATTTAGTGAGTGAGTGACTTAATGAGTAAGTAGTTTAGTGAGTGATTGATTGAGTGTGTGTGTTTCAGGACCTAAATTAAGTTACAGATGTATTTGTCAGGACCTAAATTAAATCACAGGTGTGTGTGTGTGTGTGTCAGGACCTAAATAAGTTACAGGTGTGTGTGTCAGGACCTAAATTAAATTACAGTTGTGTGTGTCAGGACCTAAATTTAATTACAATTGTGTGTGTCAGGACCTAAATTAAATTACAATTGTGTGTGTCAGGACCTAAATTAAGTTACAGCTGTGTGTGTGTGTGTCAGGACCTAAATTAAATCACAGGTTGTGTGTCAGGACCGAAATTAAATCACAGGCGTGTGTGTGTGTGTCAGGACCTAAATTGATTTCTGGTTCAAGATTTCTGGTGAGGGGATGTCAAATGTGCAAGTTGGTTATGTCTAAGAATAGGAATTATCGGTCGACTGGTCTTATCCAGGCGCTCCGTGGGAGAGAGTCTACTTGGACTTCGCCGGCCCCATCGACGGAACCTAGATGTATCTCCGAGTGCTTGTAGACGCATTTTCCACTATCCTGAAGTGCAGTTAACAAAATTTATGAAATCAGCCGCCGTGATCTCAGATATGGTGTTCCTGTATATTCTGGTGTCTGACAACGGACCCAGTTTCGGAGCTGGTTGTCTGTCTCATCGATAACTACATGTACTACGGCTTATCACCCGGAAAGCAACGGCTTGACCGAGCATTTCGTGAGGACAATAAGGAGGCTGTCAAGGCCAACGGACTGAGCCATGTAGCTGCATTAAGGAGGCTGTCAAGGCCAACGGACTGAGCCATGTAGCTGCATTAAGGAGGCTGTCAAGGCCAACGGACTGAGCCATGTAGCTGCATTAAGGAGGCTGTCAAGGCCAACGGACTGAGCCATGTAGCTGCATTAAGGAGGCTGTCAAGGCCAACGGACTGAGCCATGTAGCTGCATTAAGGAGGCTGTCAAGGCCGACGGACTGAGCCATGTAGCTGCATTAAGGAGGCTGTCAAGGCCAACGGACTGAGCCATGTAGCTGCATTAAGGAGGCTGTCAAGGCCGACGGACTTAGCCATGTAGCTGCATTAAGGAGGCTGTCAAGGCCGACGGACTGAGCCATGTAGCTGCATTAAGGAGGCTGTCAAGGCCAACGGACTGAGCCATGTAGCTGCATTAAGGAGGCTGTCAAGGCCGACGGACTGAGCCATGTAGCTGCATTAAGGAGGCTGTCAAGGCCGACGGACTGAGCCATGTAGCTGCATTAAGGAGGCTGTCAAGGCCAACGGAATGAGCCATGTAGCTGCAATGCTCATTATCGAGAGCCACGTATCGATCGCTATCTACTATTCTATAGAGAAGGAGAAGCAAGGGCTGTTGTCTCCTGTGGAACTTCTGTCAGGGCGAAAGCTAAGAGTACCCCTCCGATCGGCCGAATGGAGTCCATCCGACAAGCTGGTGTATCGAGTTGGAGTGCGTAGTTGCGAGGCCACAATGGTGAGTCCGCTGGGTTCAAATACGGCTCTTGTCCGGCTGATTTGGATCAGCGCATCATGAGGGCACATCGGGACTGCAAATACAGCGTTGTTGTGACCCGCTGCAAAAACAGGAGATAGCCACAGGGGTCCCGAACAGCGTTGTTCAAGCGACTTTCCGAGTTCAGACTCAGCCGATGGTCGAGCCTGAGTCGGTGACACCGACCAACGCCGGGTTGGAAGGCACCAATACAGGATGGTGGTACACCCGTACCTCTAAGAAGGAGTGAACGGCCACAGCCCACGGGGTATAGGGTACGGTATTTCATTTTAAGCCAAAGCAAGAGCCGACTCCGGCAGCTAAGGAAATAAGAAAATAAAAAGGAAAGACAGAAAGGCTTCCAGCCGTGCTTTGTTAACATAAAAACGTCTTCATCTTTGTCAATCGAAAGATACAACAAAAATTACTTTCCAAAATGATAGAAATTAAATTTTTATATAGCTTTCGATACATATCGGTAGAACGTAAAAAAAACTAATTAGATGCGGAAAGATGCGGTCGAAATAAATACATAGATACGATATTTTATTATTTTCAAATCACGGCACAATGAGCACCGGCTCGCGGGAATGATGCAGCACATAACCCGACACGCTACCGAGATAGGTGCGTCGAACTTAAACCCAGACCTCGGCTGCCCAGCAACAGGCAGGTGACGGCCTCCTCTTGGCTGACGTCAACGATGGCCGGCCCGGGGGTGCCAATAATGGTTTCTAGAGACGCTAAAGTGAGTTAATCCTGGTTGCTAGGGACGCCAAGAAAAAAATCTGGGTTGCCAATATTGGTTTCTAGAGACCTTATGCATATTACAGCAGCTAGCAGGTCTTTGTTTTGATATTCTTATATTCTAAAACTGTTTGCTGTACTAAACTTTGACAGCTTACCTAATTACCCAATGATGAATAACGCTTTATTTTACTTTTCGGTGACAGAGCTATTTGACTGTTTGATCCCCTTTACAGTAGCTGTAAATTACTGTACGAGCGAACGAAGTATGCATCGTTATGATAAAATATTGGCTAGCAACAATATCGTGATTGCTGCCTGTTTACTTTCTAAATCAAACACAACTAAGATGCTGCTTGCCGATTGTGCAAACCAGCAAAGCATACTGTGAGATGCTTTGGCTTGAGGATCCTGCTAATGACTGCTCTGTACATGCACTTCCATATGACACATCTCCCACCGTATCTCTCCGTTGCTTGAGTTGATAAACTCAACTCAACAAGCTTTCAGACAAATTGTTAAAATTAATTTGCGAATTCATTGAAGGCAGCGAGACATATTGCAGATGGGAGACTAGTAGCACTGCAGCTTAGGGAAATGAAATATTTATGAGTTATAAAGACAGGCAGAAGCTGTAAATATATGGAATCAGTCAACCTCCCCCTCACTCCTGACTCCTGAGCGTCAGACTTTACGGAGGCCAGCGATCGCTTTAGAGGGCAACGCGGCTGCATCAATTAGGCATGGGGGAAGCTGAGGCATACGCGGGCACGTAGCTATGGCGAGGATGTTTATGGGGATCAGTGTTTTATTGATAATTTAGTGGGCTGGGCCAAGGACTTCTCTATAACTAGAACCTAGAACTGGAACCTCTACGCTCGTAAAACTGTTTTTTTACCTCGGTTTCTCATCCAGGTTCTAATTATAGAGAAGTCCTTGGCCCAGCCATAGAAACCCTCTAGCTGCAGCTCATGTGGTCCAAAGCCAGCTAGGTAGCCAGTTGGTTATGGAAAAGAATAACCCCCCAAAACAAAATGCAAGAACAGCAAGAACAGCACCGCCGGCAGTGTCTGGGGCGCCGGCGTCAACCAGCAGGCAATCGACGAAACGCCGAGTGCGCGCCTGCCCCCGGCGATAGGGTGCCTGCAGCGTCAGCAGCAGCACCTCCTACATCGGCTGTGGGCAGTACGACTCGGCTTGGATAAAATGGCCTGCCAGCTGGAGTCGCCGACGGCGCAACAGTTTGCTGGGACGGAGCAGGCCAGTGCTGCGATAGAGTGGCGCTTTGGTGACTCGCTCGCAGCCGATCTTGGAGGCGGCGCGAAGCAGGCCAGTGTTCGGGCGAATCCGTCAGCGTCCAGGTCTCGGCGTTGTACAACAGGACGGTCTCAATCA
This sequence comes from Macrostomum lignano, assembly GCA_002269645.1. Taxonomy (NCBI): domain Eukaryota; kingdom Metazoa; phylum Platyhelminthes; family Macrostomidae; genus Macrostomum; species Macrostomum lignano. The sequence continues at coordinate 245,675 of NIVC01001216.1, read as the reverse complement.
CCGCCTGGAACAACGCCACCCTCTGGCGGTCAGGTAGGGCCTCGGACTGCAGGACAGCCCTCACGGAACGGAAGGCACCCCAGGGAAGTCCACGGCGACGTCGCAGATCCTCGCGAACGTCAGGCACCAGACCGCCGAGGTAGACGAACTGCTGACAGCACGGAAGCCTCGTCAGCGCCTGTCCGTCAGTGCCTAGGCAGAAAATTGCAGCCGGGGAATCTTCCAAATTGCTGAGAGAAAGAAAAAGAGCTGCTGTATGGCTCGTTGAAACAACGCAGCGGTGTCTCTGGGGGAGACTGTCCTTCCATACTTTTTCAAAGGACAGGAAAATGAGGAACAAGTGGCTGAGAGCGTTGAGATGAAAAGATCCATCGCCATCCACACAAATCTGCTCGATTAACTTTGAGGGATATTGCTTCAAAGGAGCAGTCCGCTGGCTTTCTGCCTATCGTCACTAGACGTCTGTACCCGAACGCCGTTCTTCCCGTCTTCCCGATGTTCCCTGACCAAAAGAAACGGGAGATCGCCACCGCGGCAGCAGCTTTGCTGTTGTTGTTGTTGTGTGTATGCGTGTGCGTCTGCATGAGTGAGTGAGTGAGTTAGTGACCGAGCTACCGAATTCAGACGGTGTCTATCAAACAAAGAAATCAGTAGTCAAAGCCATAGACTATGAAAACAATCGAATCAAACTAAACTTGAGACGACAGTCTTAAGAACCAAATCAGAGCTAAAGCAAGGCTTACATGCACTCTGCAACGAGCTGTCATATAAATTTAGTCAAATCATGCAGCCTATGTCATCGCCAGGCAGTGAAGACCTGCCTATCATTGGCAGTCCTCTGTCAACGCCGTTGCACGAGCTGCTGCTCCGAGCTCAAGCGGTCCACCGCTCCTTGGTTGGCGTGGCAGCCTCCAGCGAGAGGCGACATCCGCGCGATGACAGCCTCGCATCCGCCGCCGTCACCAACACCGGTGCCTCGTCGATTGGATCGGCCGTTTGGACAATCGCCGGTCTCATGTCGGCGCAGTTGCGCAAGGACAGCAGTGGCGGCGGCGGCGGCGGCGGGAGCTGCTGCTGTTGCTGCAGTCCACGAGACGGACTGGGCAAGTTAGCAGCCGCAAGTCCGGACGGATTGCTGGAGGCGGCTGGCAGCAAGATGGTGGCTTTAACGCTGACGGTACAGTGTGTACTTTTTCCGAGTTGATCAACTCTCATCTTAAATTAACTAACAGATAAGAGCTGCTTATCAGCAGATGTGGCTCCTTATCTTATAGGTTACGCTCGTATTTAACAGTCAATAGTTGAAGATGTCTCGCGGTTGTACATTAGTACGTATAGCCAATCTTGCTATTGAACTCACGATCGCTAAAATCAATTAAAAAAACCCTGGCCTTAAAATCCAGATGGCCGAAGAGCGCCGACTATTTGCCGCTAGCCTAGGCAGTCAATTGGTCACATTGGGTATCGGATTTAGCAAAGACCTGCTGCACAACGAATTGAAATGGACCGATGACAAACCCGAGTGCGTGCTGGCTCGATTTGAGCTCAACGTCGAACGCCAATTAGTTAACAGCTACCTGACAGCTGGACTAAGAGTTACTTGGACGAAATATGACAGCAAGAATTGTGAGTCAGACCCACTCCATGATCCTTCTCATCCTTCTTCCATGATTCTTCTACCGTCTAGAGCCAAAAGAATCCAGTCAAACCCACTACCCCATGATCCTTCTACCCTCTAGAGCCAAAAGAATCCAGTCAAACCCACTACCCCATGATCCTTCTACCCTCTAGAGCCAAAAGAATCCAGTCAAACCCACTACCCCATGATCCTTCTACCCTCTAGAGCCAAAAGAATCCAGTCAAAACCACTACCCCATGATCCTTCTACCCTCTAGAGCCAAAAGAATCCAGTCAAACCCACTACCCCATGATCCTTCTACCCTCTAGAGCCAAAAGAATCCAGTCAAACCCACCACCCATGATCCTTCTACCCTCTAGAGCCAAAAGAATCCAGTCAAACCCACTACCCCATGATCCTTCTACCCTCTAGAGCCAAAAGAATCCAGTCAAACCCACCACCCCATGATCCTTCTACCCTCTAGAGCCAAAAGAATCCAGTCAAACCCACCACCCCATGATCCTTCTACCCTCTAGAGCCAAAAGAATCCAGTCAAACCCACCACCCCATGATCCTTCTACCCTCTAGAGCCAAAAGAATCCAGTCAAACCCACCACCCCATGATCCTTCTACCCTATAGAGCCAAAAGAATCCAGTCAAACCCACCACCCCATGATCCTTATTCTACTCTCTACGACCAATCAATTCAATCAAACCCACCACCTCATGATCCTTCTACCCTCTATTCAAACCAATACGCCCAATGATCTTTCTACCATCCAGAGTCAAATCCAGTCAAATCAAAACAAAAATCACACTGAACCAATTTTATTTGCACAGGTACGCTTCTCTTTACATTGGATCAACGCAGCCAGGGCTCAAATGACCAGCAGAACGATGAGCTCAACAAAGCAGTAGACTATCTAATTAAAGTCGCGCGCAAAGGCTACTTTTGGATCGAGTACCCGGAAAGTAATTTGAATTTCTGTCCTCCACAAGAGGCGGCAATTTGGACATCAAAGAGGATGGCTGTTGAAGCGGAATTCTCTTCGGATGACACAGCTTAGAGTCAAAAAACTGAATAAGATTAATGCTTGTAGTGTGTTTACGTATATTAGAATAAGATTTCGGAGAATATCTAGCATGCCTCATGTTGAAGACACAAAATCCTAAGAAATTATCCAAAATAACTTTCAAACTAATAGTTCCACAATTTGACGTACATACCAACTTGAAACTTAAAAGATGAGAAACCCAAATTAAGTCGAGTTAAAGTCTTGCAGCCTTGCCAAGCCTTTAAATTTCATCAGCATGTCGACCGCATGTGTCTGCATCAGCTCTGACTTCCACCCAGGCGGAGCTCCTGGACCTTCAACAGGTGACATCTTATAGATAGATAGTGGTTCTACTGTCAATTACCCACTGTCATTGACATAATGTTCGGTCAGATAGAAACCAATAAATAGATTTGAAAATTCGGCTTTTAAACATTTAAATTGTTCTTGACGATCTGATTAAACATTACCAATGCATCCTTTTCTGTTCCTATAAATAATATTATTTGGCAGAGTGCAAACACAAAAAATTATCAATCACCAATCATACAAAAAGAACTTAATTAATACATCATATATATAACTACAGAGAGTTAATATAATATTGGTTCAAGAAATCGACAATCTGAGAAAGCAAGTGTGAACAATATACTGAGATAAGTTATTAAGAAGGTTAATGCTTAGAACATGCTTTAGAGAGGTAAAATGAAAAGACACCCTACAAAGCTGGATAATTAATTCTATTAAACTGTATTATTGGTTTTCTCTCGCCAATGTCTCACCTAATTCCTATTCAGTAGATTTAGAAGTTTTGCTATACTATTTTGCAAGGCAAAAAAAAATTTTTTAAATTGAGATTATATACTACTAGACAGAAAAGTAGTGTAGTTGATCGCATTTTAGCTTAGCAACAGTTGCAGAACAATGTTACTGGCATTCAATACATAAGTATCATTAGAATCACAGAGAACTATGCAAATAATGTGCATGCATATTGTTGATTTTAATTACTACTCTACACATCCAACACCGATTAATAAATAATAAAATATAAATCCATAACGATAACTAGGGAATGTTGATACCAGCATTTGTTCAATTCAATTCTGTCTAAACGATAATTACACATGTAATTAATGATAATTAGTAGTTAATAATAATCTACTCGGCCGACTGTGGCACCCGCAGCAGATCAGAGTAGAGATGAAGCAGCTCTTTCAGGGGCTTGAGAAAGTTGGTACAGTTGGGCAGCACAGCCTCCACCACAGCAGGATAAGTGTCTAGCAGGATCTGCCACGCCTGCGGGTCAACGCGATCCTGCGGTGCAGCTTTGAAGGCAGTCAGCAAAGAGGATAGAGCTTTCAATGACAAGCCAACTTCAGTTAGACGCGCCCTAGGCAGCGGACAATGACCCGACAGGCGTTGGTCGTCGACAAATTTACGCAGGACATCGCGACACCGAGTCAGAATGGTGCGAACAGCGGCTCTGGACACCGCGCCGCGGGCCTCACCGCCGCTGCCGCCGCCGCCGCCTGTAGCGGCGCCATTTGCTTCAACAGAAAACGAATAAGACAGCAAAGTGTGAAAGCACAGCTGAGCCAGTTCCTCGCGCAGCCAACGGTGCAGCTCGAGGTCGCTGGCGGCCGCACTGACTGGCACACTGTGAATGCTGCCCCTGTTCAGCAGGGCAATCATTCGGTCAACAAACTGGACTGGCACACCGTCTGGTCTAGATAGGAAAGTGTCGCGAACCAGCGTTACTAGGGCGCAGTCTAACGCTTCGTGCTCTTCGAAATCTTCCACAGTCAGTCCGGGCGGGTATTTGTGCGGAGCGAACAGGAAATCCTCGATAGCTTGGGCTAGGGCGTCCCACATGCCGGAGAAATGGTCGGCTGGTAAAGTTTGAAGGGTGAGAAAAGTTTTGATGCACAGATTGATTGACACCGACGTGATCGAATTATTCTTTTTATCGTGAATTATTATCATGATCGAATTTTGCATTAAAAATCCTTTATTATGTAGACTATTTTTAACATTGCACGTTTTGTAGCAAAACATTGTCTCATATAGTCTTTCCTTTCCTTTCCAAAGAAAAGCCAAACATAAACTCGAATGTGACCAAGTGAACGAAAGACAAAGAAACTGAGCCTAGGGGGGCAGGCCCTATCTGGCTCAGCCAATGAGAGAGCAGTAAGGAGAGAGGGAAAGTCAGCTGGACGAAACTCAGGCTAGAAGCAGGCCCAACCTGGCTCAGCCAATGAGAGAGCAGTAAGGAGAGAGGGAAAGTCAGCTGGACGAAACTCAGGCTAGAAGCAGGCCCAACCTGGCTCAGCCAATGAGAGAGCAGTAAGGAGAGAGGGAAAGTCAGCTGGACGAAACTCAGGCTAGGAGCAGGCCCAACCTGGCTCAGCCAATGAGAGAGCAGTAAGAAGAAAGGGAAAGTCTCTTAGAAGTAAGTAGTAAGAAGAGTAGTAAGAAGAAAGGGAAAGGGAGTTTTGGCCTGCTCCTGGACGAAACTCAGGCTAGGAGCAGGCCCAACCTGGCTCAGCCAATGATCAGAGAGCAGTAAAGGAGAGACGTCAAAGTAAAGCAACAAATAGAAGAAAGAACAAATTATAAAAGCCAATTAGATCGATTCCTCAGCCAGCAGAAGACATTCTTAAAAAATCCAATGCACCATGGTAGACATTTAAGCATGAATTATTCGCATTCGAAGGATGGAATTACCAACAAATAAGGACTGGTCCAGTGCTCTCATTTCTATTTTCAGTTTTTATATAGTCAAATAATCTTAGTGTCTGTCTTAGTGTCTGTCCTAGTGTTTGTCCTAGTCTCTGTCTTAGTGTCTGTCTTGGTGTCTGCCTTAGTGTCTGTCTTGGTGTCTGCCCTAGTGTCTGTCCTAGTCTCTGTTTTAGTGTCTGTCTTGGTGTCTGCCTTAGTGTCTGTCTTGGTGTCTGCCCTAGTGTCTGTCCTAGAGTATCTGTCTTAGATATGTCATACTGCTTGTGTCTGTCCTGGTGTCTGTCTGGGCAGGGTGAAAATGCTAAGTTACGAGCGTAATGGGTCAGCTTTTAGAAAGCCAGATACGGCTGTTTTCGAGTTAAGAAACTTAAAATATCCTTTAAAAAGGCACGCTAAGGCAAGGCAAAGGCAATCAATCTAGTTCCCAGTGAGCTCCGCGAACCCCACAAACCCAAGGACACGCGCTTCATCTTAGTGAGTGAGCGGAACGCGGTGAGCGGAGCGAACGCGCGAGGCACAAAGTGCCGAGCATGAGGAACAAACAGCCAGCCAATGCGCGAAGCGCATTGGGTGGTCTGGCTTGTGACGAATATAATAATATGAGACGTGTGCATCGAAAAAATGACAAGAAAAATCTCACAAAAACTGCTGTAACTTCAAAACTACAAGTGCGAATTTCACAAGTGAGGTGTCATTTTAAAGAGAAGAATCTGATCTATTTAACGAGTATAGTTTTGTATGGATTCACTGCGGAGAAAAGGAACAGGCTTCAGTTGAAATGTTTGTCTTAAGATTATGTCTTTACAAAAGTGCATTTCCTCATGCACATTAAAACTCGAGCTAAAAATGTTCGAGGGTTATAGGTGCGCCTTACTAAGATGCATAACATTATTGGGTTGTTTTTTTCAATTGTATCAAAAAGTTGGCACTTTGGTTGCAAAAAATGCAAAAATTGAAAATGTACTTTTACAGTTTTTTGCATTTTTTTCTATACTGCTAATAGTTAAGCATACATACTATGCACCAATTGATGCGCAATTCAAAGATACACAAGTGTGGAAGTTTTCAATTCTTAAACATTTGAAATCAGAAAGTTATCGACGAAAGACTAAAAATCATGATCTCAAACTGATTTGAGGAAAAGTGCTCATTATAATTTTTGGAATATGGAAGAAACAATTCAACGCCGTCATCTAATTCCAAACTAACTGTACTTTAAGGTACTGCGATGATTTTTTTATTGAAAGAGCGAAACCTGTTTAAATATTTGAAAAAATGGAAAAAAAGTACCTTTTTTCATAGAAATACACTCTTTTGACTGCTTAATCCGATTTCCAACAACAAAATAGTTGCTTTCCTGCTGGTGCAAACCGTTATTAGGGTGAATTTTCAAAATTGCATACTGTGCCAAAAGTAAACTGAAGCTTAATATTTATAAACATTAGAAACGGGACCACTAATGGGTATTTTACTTTGGTTACTTACTATGGACTAAACTGGCACTGGCAGAGACAGATTTGAGAGAAACTAATTGCTCCATTGTATTTGTATTTGGCTCCAGCGTTACAAATTACAATAGCTATTTCGGGGTCTAACCGGCTAAGTTATCAAAAAAGCTAGATACCAATCACCAGTTTCATCATCAGCTATACCTACCACGATTTTATAGTCACATGCAACAGTAATACCCTCCTTTAAAAGTTTTCAATATCTAAAATGATGTGTTAAATTTTATAAAATTTCATAAACAGTGAAATTTTAGCTGTTTACGTGCTGGTGGTTTGAACGTAGCTACTTTGTGCGAAAATACACTGTCATTAATACCGTACCTATTATTGTATTTATTGTATTGAAAGTTGATGTGTAAATTGTACTTTTCTATTTTTTGTCATTCGTTATCGCACTCGGGCCGGCCTGCCTGCCTTGTGGGGTGTGGTGGCCTTGGCCACTTTCTCCCCCTTCTGCTAGGATCCAAAGCAAGCTTTCAAGTGTACATTTAATATTATCGATCGATTATTTAAAACAAGCCTCTAGTGGCTGGTGTTGAGAGTGAGTGGCCTTGAGTGTACGCGAAAGCAAGAGGAAGCCCATGGGCGGACTATATGAACCTTCCTTTAGTGGAAAGTTGGGCCTTGTGCATTGGATAGTGTACGCTACACAAGACAGAAGGTAAAGAGAAAGAGAACGACAGGCTAGCCAATAGCGATAGCATGTGCTTCTTTCTCTCCAGTCCACTATGGTAGGGGGGGGGGGGGGGTGTCAGACGGCCCAACTCTAACCCCCATACCCAAAACAGCGTACATGTAGAATAAGAAGGGATTGGGTCCAGATAAGTCTTCCCAAATGTACATGTATGTACAAAGACAAACACAGACAAGAAAAATGGCTCTAAAAACCATTGTTATTGTTACACTGTGGGCCTTTTCATATTGCTTGTTCTGGTTCCAGAACCAGAACCAATTTGTGAGGTATAACTTTTTGTCTCCATAACTAGAGGGAGATACGTGCTATAAAGTTTTTATTATTGAATGACAATCGCCAAAAAGAAAGTGAAAAATCGTGCAAAGTGAGGCTGTTAAGGCAGTCAAATATTAACAGAGTTTAATAGTTATACTGCTGTTTTTCTTGGAATTCCGAACCGATTCTGGTTCTGGAATTGGTAATATGAAAAGGCCCTGTGTGTCTATTTTTATTAACTTGACTTTGACTTGTCTTTACTCTAGCATGGTCAAGGATAATTACTGTTACTTCATACCTAATTTACAATTAATTGCATAAGATTAAGAAGGAATAATACAATCGAGGTCGAACCCATGATCACTTGACCCACCCACCCATGATCACTTCTGATTCTGACCTACATGTATCTACTATATCCTGCCAGTTTCTCCAGTTTTATGGGTCTTGGTGTCGGTGATTCGAGCAATTCCATTACATTTTATCGGTGCAGTGCGTCTATTAATGCTTAGCTACTTGTATATGTGTTGCAGAACTTATGCTCGTAGTTTCCCTTCTAGGGATGTTGACCCCGGGAGTGCTCCCCGGGGAGCTTGTCGGGGAATACTCTCCGGGGAATTTAACCGGGGACCCTGGGGAGAAAAAATATGAAAAAATGCATTTGTAACTTAATTTTTGCCATTAAAATAAGAAACTGATTCACAGAAAGCTGATTGAAACTCTGTCTATGCTCTTTTACCGCATAATTGCTTATTTCAATGCATTACATGTATTTGAAACACAACACACGTTTGATTGTTTTTTCACTAATAAGTCATTCAATCAAGCAAATTGCACGTAGAAAAGAAACCCGTCAGGAAAAAGAAGCCTTACTGACTAGTGACTGCTGTGTTGGTCTGCGTTGACGGCTTGACGCAGGCGCAGCGCTGCGTCATGTATCAGGCACTGACGCATAGGGGGGTGTCATACATATACTCCCTATTAGACAAGGACAAAATGGTGATTTACATATATATGCAAGAAATAAAATTCCGATTATAAAAACAGTCTCATTCATTAATTATCCTCTCACGAGCGTAGCTGTTTAGCATGCATTCCAACAAATGCACTTTTCCGATAAAGGTGCGCGCACGATTTCGTGATGCCACATTGTCAAATACAGTTTAAAAAAACATTGTTTAAAATTTTTACCCCTGCGCCTTGAACATGTAGTACAAAGCTTAAATCAAAGTTTAAAAAATTCCACTTACAATCTAAGTGATCCGCCGTTTTTACTTATTTTTTCTTTTCACCGGGGTCCCCGATAAGATAATTCCCTGGGGAATCGACATCCCTAATTCCCTTCCTATAAATCATTTGACGTTAGAGACATTTTACAACTCTCGCCCTACTTTATCTATTAGGCTAACTTTATGTATGACACGACGCAAAATATTAGGAGCATCAGCGTTAATAATGCCTTGAAAGTCTTTAAATAATCGATACAACACTAGGTATTATAAAATTCCAACCCCAAAGCTCACTGGGGCGAAAAGACTTTGTCTTCATTAACTAGTTTTAGAAACATCTGCGACCAAAAACTCACAACTGAGAAGAATAACTCAAACAATTAGTAAAACAATTAAATTTAATTGATAACAAACGGCCACCCACTATAGGGATCATTAGATTCCAACGAGCGCTTAATGAAATGATTGCGCAACTGATGATGCCAGCTGGGAGCAGCTGTCTTCTGGACAGCTGAAGCGTTCGCAGAAGACTCATTTGCTGATGCAGACACTGCAACATTCGTCTGCATGTCCGCTGCTGCAGAATTGTTTCAAGCAAAATCAATTTTCATCTCATAATAGGCCTTCTTAGTTGCACTTATATGATGTTATACAGTAGTTAGTGTGGCAAATCCACGTAAGAATTTTTTTAGTAGACTGAAGTAAGTCTTATTCACAGACACAGAGATACTACGAGTAGAATAACTAAATGGGCCACTCAGCACATTTGCGTGTAAGCTACTTTCAGTTCAGTAGTAAGTTGAACAGAAGCATTTTAATGTATTTTTAAAGACAATGCTCATTTATTGGCTCTTACCCCCGCCCCAGCTTAAACCCTCCAACTGCGCTTTCCACACCAGCCCCACTTTTTATTGCCTTTCTCGGAATTCCAGCTTTCTCGGAATTGCCATGTACATTCAGTGGACCGGCTAATGTACATTATTGCTGAAAAAAATTAGCAAGTTGTTACGCGCCTGCAAGCTTGGGCTTCTATAACTTATCGAAGTCATCATAGCTTTCAGTGATGACACACCATTGCTACCCTCTTCTATGACCATTCAGTGATGACACACCGTTGCTACCCTCTATGACCATTCAGTGATGACACACCGTTGCTACCCTCTATGACCATTCAGTGATGGCACACTGTTGCTACCCTCTATGACCATGACACACCGTTGCTACCCTCTTCTATGACCATTCAGTGATGACACACCGTTGCTACCCTCTATGACCATTCAGTGATGACACACCGTTGCTACCCTCTATGACCATTCAGTGATGGCACACCGTTGCTACCCTCTATGACCATGACACACCGTTGCTACCCTCTTCTATGACCATTCAGTGATGACACACCGTTGCTACCCTCTATGACCATTCAGTGATGACACACCGTTGCTACCCTCTATGACCATTCAGTGATGACACACCGTTGCTACCCTCTATGACTATTCAGTGATGTGACCAGTACTACTCTATGATCCTTTCCTCGGATAGATTTCCTCTCCTTACCCACAATGACACCCGGCCGTGACAACAAATAAGAGAACAACACGCCAGTTAAAAAGCAAAATTCCGGAAACAGCCTCACCATGCTGCCTAGCAACTGGAGTGCCGCAAACTATTAAACTAGTCAAACATTTGTAAGCCAAGCGCCAAGTAGACTGAGACGGACAATTATACTTGATGCACAGAGGCTGCCTCAGAGCTTTGTACATGCCCTCCAATACGGCAGCTCGCACAACCACAGGCTGACTAGCGCAGTCTTTGTACAAATCAACCATCAGTTCAAAGCAGCGCTCGCCGAAAGCTACGTAGCTTAACGAGACAAAATTTTCTGGCCGATTGTCCGCAGCTGGAGTCAGCTTGGCTGGCTTTGGCGTGTGCACAGCGTAGTTAGCGTAAACTGATAGCAGGTTGAAGAAGTTTGGCAGCTGCGGTCGCAGACTCTCTGGACCCAATAGGAAAGCTCTGGCTAAAGTTTCCAGCGCGGCAATCACAGACTCTTGCAACGGTGTCAAGCCGCTGTCAAAATAGTTAGTTGGCAGAATATACGGTGCCCTGGAGTCGGACAGAATCGGACAGACTAAAGCCTGGCTCAGACCAGCTGATAGTTGAGTAAAGTCGGCCTGACCAAACGAGGTAGTAACCCGGTTAAACAGGCAGGGCAGCAGACGGCACAGGCTGGTTAGGAAGTCTTGCGACGGCACCAGTATTGGAGGCCCAGGCCTGGGCAGTGAGCCCTGCTGTGCTATGCGCAACCAGCTGTGCCAGGCCAGCTGCCACAGAACCTCCTGCGTGTCAGCTGATGCGTCAAGATTTGCCAGCTCCTGAATGGGATGGGGACAGAAAGGCTGGGATTAGTGCGGTCAGATTATGCATGCTCAGCTCCGGGGCAAGTACGGACTAGAATATGCATTAGTAGTACACACACCGCATAACACACACCTTGCATAACACACCTTGCACAACACATCTTACATAACAAATCTTGCATAAAGCCCATTACATTGCATAACACAGCTCGCATGACACAGCTTGGATAACACACACCTTGCACAACACACACCGCATAACACACACCTTGCACAACACACACCTTGCACAACACACACCTTGCATAACACACACCTTGCACAACACACACCTTGCACAACACACACCTTGCACAACACACACCTTGCACAACACACACTTTGCACAACACACACCTTGCATAACACACACCTTGCACAACACACACCTTGCACAACACACACCTTGCACAACACACACCTTGCACAACACACACCGTGCACAACACACACCTTGCATAACACACACCGTGCACAACACACACCTTGCATAACACACACCTTGCATAACACACACCTTGCACAACACACACCTTGCATAACACACGCCTTGCACAACACACACCTTGCACAACACACACCTTGCATAACACACACCGTGCACAACACACACCTTGCATAACACACACCTTGCACAACACACACCTTGCACAACACACACCTTGCATAACACACACCGTGCACAACACACACCTTGCACAACACACACCTTGCATAACACACACCTTGCATAACACACACCTTGCACAACACACACCTTGCACAACACACACCTTGCACAACACACACCTTGCATAACACACACCTTGCACAACACACACCTTGCACAACACACACCTTGCACAACACACACCTTGCATAACACACACCTTGCATAACACACACCTTGCACAACACACACCTTGCACAACACACACCGCATAACACACACCTTGCATAACACACACCTTGCACAACACACACCTTGCATAACACACACCTTGCACAACACACACCTTGCACAACACACACCTTGCATAACACACACCGCATAACACACACCTTGCACAACACACACCGCATAACACACACCTTGCACAACACACACCTTGCACAACACACACCTTGCACAACACACACCTTGCATAACACACACCTTGCACAACACATACCTTGCACAACACACACCTTGCATAACACACACCGTGCACAACACACACCTTGCATAACACACACCGCATAACACACACCTTGCATAACACACACCTTGCACAACACACACCTTGCACAACACACACCTTGCATAACACACACCTTGCACAACACACACCTTGCATAACACACCGTGCACAACACACACCTTGCATAACACACACCGTGCACAACACACACCTTGCATAACACACACCTTGCACAACACACACCGCATAACACACACCTTGCACAACACACACCGCATAACACACACCTTGCACAACACACACCTTGCATAACACACACCTTGCACAACACACACCTTGCATAACACACACCTTGCACAACACACACCTTGCATAACACACACCTTGCACAACACACACCTTGCATAACACACACCGTGCACAACACACACCTTGCATAACACACACCTTGCACAACACACACCTTGCATAACACACACCTTGCACAACACACACCTTGCACAACACACACCTTGCACAACACACACCTTGCATAACACACACCGCATAACACACACCTTGCACAACACACACCTTGCATAACACACACCTTGCACAACACACACCTTGCATAACACACACCGCATAACACACACCTTGCACAACACACACCGCATAACACACACCTTGCACAACACACACCTTGCATAACACACACCTTGCACAACACACACCTTGCATAACACACACCTTGCATAACACACACCGTGCACAACACACACCTTGCATAACACACACCTTGCACAACACACACCGCATAACACACACCTTGCACAACACACACCTTGCATAACACACACCTTGCACAACACACACCTTGCATAACACACACCTTGCATAACACACCTTGCATAACACACCTTGCATAACACACCTAACATGACACACACCTTGCATAACACACCTAACATGATACACTTGGAAAAACACACCTCGCAGAACACAGATTACATAACACACCGCACATGACATACTTGGCATAACACATCTTGCATAATACAGAGTGCATAACACACTTGGCATAACGCACATTCCATAACACACCTTGCATAACACACTTGGCATAACGCAACTCTCATAACACACCTTGTATAACACACCTAAGTCATATAATGACTAGAATGCTTGAAACTCACACTACCACTCACAGAACAGTTGTCATATATGAAATTGGATTGATTATTTTAATGAGCGATGAAACCAGATATTAAGTATAATCTTAATCAATATACATCGAATACATGAAAAAATTACATTAATATTTGCAAATTTTAGAATCGAATTGCAGTGACAAATTTTGCAAAAATCGTTTTTAAAACGCTTTGCTTTCAGGATCAGAAGAATTGACTGGGGATATTCTGTAAATTGGGAATAATTATTGCATTGATGCATCAAACTACTTCAAAACTAATTAAATTAATTAAACAAAACGCCACTTGCTTTTCTGTAATTACCTGAACAAAAGTTGACTACAAAAAGAAATCGAAATTAGGATTACTAACGTGAAGACTAATTTATAGGTAAAATATTTTCGTTAGTCTATTACAACTAATCATTAATATACATTTACATACTGATTTTCTTAGAAACTCACCCATACTGATTTTCTTAGAAACTCATCTCATACAGATTTTCTTAGAAACTCACCCATACTGATTTTCTTAGAAACTCATCTCATACAGATTTTCTTAGAAACTCATCCCATACTTATTTTCTTAGAAACTCATCCCATACAGATTTTTTTAGAAACTCATCTCATACAGATTTTCTTAGAAACTCACCCATACTGATTTTCTTAGAAACTCATCCCATACTTATTTTCTTTGAAACTCATCTAAAACCGATTTTTAAGAAATCCATCCTATACCGATTTTCTTAGAAACATATATCATACTGATTTTCTTAGAAACTCATCTCATACTGATTTTCTTAGAAACTCATTCCATACTGATTTTCTTAGAAACTCATTCCATACTGATTTTCTTAGAAACTCATTCCATACTGATTTTCTTAGAAACTCATTCCATACAGATTTTCTTAGAAACGTATCCCACACGTTTAATATCATATTATAACTCACGAAGAAACTGATCCCATGGGATAACCGTCAAAATAATTTAATAGAAACAAATTCCAATGACAATTTTGTAGAAAACTTATTCAATGCTTTTCGAACTGATCCCATAAAAACAATTATTTGGTTACTTTCTTAGAAACATACCTAAAATTAATTTTCTTAGAAACCCACTGAACACTAGACTAGTTTTCTAAGAAACTGTCCAGTTTTACAACAGGTTTATAAGAAAATAAGGCAATAATTTTACTAGAAATTCTTCATGGATAGTTTCTGAGAATTATTGGAAAAAAATGACCAAGTTAAAAAGACACGAAGCTCACCTGAAAACTATTTAAAGCATTTTGAGCAATTTCGCTATTAGCCGATAGTGCAGATTGTTCAATACATTCCAGCAGCAGTTTCCACGCCCTAGCAAAATCGTTCAAACCCAGCAGGAGGCGTTGTTGCGCGTGAAACACGCTGGCCACGCCGGCTAGAGCCAGGGTTTGCGTCTCGGCCCACTGCTTGCCGACTGTGTCCCGGCTGTGGTGCATCAGGATGCCGCCGCCGCCAGCGCCGCCTCCTTGAGGCTCGGCAGCCTGTTTAGCATCGGCTTCTGCGGCTGCCAGAGCGGCTTCGGAGACGGACTCTAACAGAGGGAAAAGTACTTTCCAGAGTACCACACGCCAGGTGTCTGCCTGCAGGTGCCTGCCGTGCGAGCCGATGGTGTTGAACAGAGTCTGGCCGGCTGACTTGCGCACCGCAGGCCTCGGGTCCAGGCACAGGTCCTTCAGCTTTACCTGGGTTGGACCGGTTGGGGAGCTTGTATGTACCTGGCTGATAAATGACATCTGTGATAACCGGTGATGCTACTATAAATGACACCTGTGGTAACCGGTGATACTACTATGAATGACACCTGTGGTACCCGGTGATACTACTATGAATGACACCTGTGGTAACCGGTGATGCTACTATGAATGACACCTGCGGTACCCGGTGATGCTACTGTGAATGACACCTGTGGTAACCGGTGATACTACTATGAATGACACCTGTGGTAACCGGTGATACTACTATGAATGACACCTGTGGTACCCGGTGATGCTACTATGAATGACACCTGTGGTACCCGGTGATGCTACTATGAATGACACCTGCGGTAACCGGTGATACTACTATGAATGACACCTGTGGTAACCGGTGATACTACTATGAATGACACCTGTGGTACCCGGTGATGCTACTATGAATGACACCTGTGGTACCCGGTGATGCTACTATGAATGACACCTGCGGTAACCGGTGATACTACTATGAATGACACCTGTGGTAACCGGTGATACTACTATGAATGACACCTGTGGTACCCGGTGATGCTACTATGAATGACACCTGTGGTACCCGGTGATACTACTATGAATGACACCTGTGGTAACCGGTGATGCTACTATGAATGACACCTGTGGTAAACGGTGATGCTACTATGAATGACACCTGTGGTACCCGGTGATGCTACTATGAATGACACCTGTGGTACCCGGTGATGCTACTATGAATGACACCTGCGGTAACCAGTGATGCTACTATGAATGACACCTGTGGTACCCGGTGATGCTACTATGAATGACACCTGTGGTACCCGGTGATGCTACTATGAATGACACCTGCGGTAACCAGTGATGCTACTATGAATGACACCTGTGGTAACCGGTGATACTACTGTAAATGACAGCTTTCGTACCGGTGTTGTCACTAAATTACACAAAAGTTACAAATGAAAACTGTCTCAGAGAGATCACGCACAAATTAAATTTCACGCAATAATAATTTACAAAAAATCTTTGAAGCATACAGACGAAAAGTCAAGTTAAACACACTTCCCACTCCCTAACACTCGCTCAAATTGATTGATGTCTGTATTAACAAAAGCAAATTCTGAATTGGATTAATATCTGATTGTAAAATAAATTGCGTGCGGTGTTCGGACAGCAATTTGGTTTGATTAATCGACAAAAGTATCAAAACCGAACGCTTGCATACTTTATGCGACAAGACCGAAGTTAACTAGGAAAGTACACAAAAAGTCAAGAATAAGGAGGCCAAGTCGAACGTTAATTGGAAAAGCAGATCCTTTGCAAATTATGAAGTTCTAATCATCCTAGTTGTTGCGTGACTGTAAGTAAAAAAACTTTTAAAAAATTCTTATCTTCTAGCTGCTGACATGGAGCAATGGGTGAGCAGTATTTAAAGTATTTTGCACTAATTAACCTGCCTCATCGCCCTTTCATATCACCCTGCATAATAACCTATGACCTTACCTTACCCCACAGCTTTATCTCACCTTAACTGTAGCTTATCTCACTTCCTCCTACATCCCTTTTTCTCACTTTCTCTCGCTTCATATCTCACCTTCCCTGCATCTCTTTTTCTCCCATCCTTATTATTAATATTACTACTACTACTACTATTACTATTAAAAATACTACTGCTACTACTACTACGACTATTAATATTATTATTACTACTACTACTACTACTACTACTACTACTACTACTGCTACTACTACTACTACTGCAACTACTACTACTACTACGACTATTAATATTACTACTACTACTACTACTACTACTACTACTATTAATATTACTACTACTACTACTACTACTACTACTGCTAGTACTACTACTACGACTTAATATTACTACTACTGCTAGTACTACTACTACGACTATTAATATTACTACTACTACTACTACTGCTGCTACTACTACTACTACGACTATTAATATTACTACTACTACTACTACTGCTACTACTACTACTACGACTATTAATATTACTACTACTACTACTACTACTACTGCTAGTACTGCTACTACTACTACTATTAATATTACTACTACTACTACTACTGCTACTACTACTACTATTAATATTACTACTGCTACTACTACTGCTACTACTACTACTATTAATATTACTACTACTACTACTACTGCTAGTACTACTACTACGACTATTAATATTACTACTACTACTACTACTACTACTGCTGCTACTAATACTACTAATACTACTAATAATATTATTACTACTACTACTGCTAGTACTACTACTACTACTAATGCTACTGAACTGACCCTATCTCACCGGACTTTCCCCTCCGCTTACCTACCAACCTTTCATCTGGCCTCTTCCGATCTCAGTTTTCTTATATCGAGCCTATTTTTTCGATATCTAGCCTAGCCAGAAGTACAAACGAGATGATCGTCATTACATTAGAGAGTGAAAACCAGTGCTCTAAGTATGAAAGCCTCGGTGAGCAAGCACTTGGCAACTACTTTTATAGAAAGTTACCGCATGCGGATACTTTAACCGAGACGCCTAACAATACTGCATACTTTTTTAATGCCGGAAAT
>NIVC01001216.1:200000-222500 GCA_002269645.1 Macrostomum lignano | reverse complement strand
CTGATTCTGACAGCAAGATGACTCAATCTGACTGCAAGATGACTGATTCTGACTGCAAGATGACTGATTCTGACTGACTGAATCCTGACGGGAAACGATTGATTCTCATTTCTAATACGACACTGATTCCGCGAACTCAACAGTGAATTTGCTCAGAAAAAATATCATGTAGTTTTGTAGTGTGTTTTAAATAGATTTTTTGTCTGTTTTGTTACGCACTGGTGGACAGAGTCTATTCATGCATATTCTATGTGATAGTGATAGTAGAAAAAAATTCAATTCTCCTGTTCACGAAGCGTGCATTCGGTTGATTTGTTTCAAAAGTAATTTCGGGATTTCAAAGAGGAGCTAACAATATGGATTGCAATAGAAAAACATAACGAGTAAAACAATAGCTAAGGTTAGTACGCTCGTAAATTTTGTTTTTCTAATTGTATTTTTGCAAGATTATTTTTTGCATATATTTGAATTAATAACTGTTAGCTTTAATGCGATTTTAAAGCCCGATGGCGTTAAGTCTAATTTTCTATTACTACTCTGATTTATGTATGCCAAATTATTTATGAAATTAGAATGAGTTTTACTGCAGGAGGGTGTAATATAAAAGTCAGTCTGCGATTTTGGATCTACTGATTTCTCAAACAAGACAGCGCATCTATTTTTTGTGAAAATCGTTCAAAATTATATGGTTCTGACGCAAGGCGAGTGTAGTTTTAATTTTAATTAATATTCAGACTTCCGGCTCGTCCCAAAACTAAACTGAAGGCCATTAGCCCTGTGAACATGTATGGCGGCGTTCAGAACAGTTCAATCGTTCTCTAAAAATAATGCCTTCAAAGAGAATGTGTTCCGGACTCTGCTAAACCAACGCACATCCGATCCAATCAAGCCTAAAATCTCTCAAAGAAGAAGAAAGCATTTTCTGCCTAATTTGCTTTTTTAAATCGCTTTTAAGCAGGCTAAAAAAAGCTAGATAAAAATTAGAAGAGATTTGACAAGAAAATTAAAAACGGAAATTAAAGTTACAAAGAATAATTTCCAATTAAGTCTTAATTTTTCCTGAGGCTTAATACAATGCATAAATCTGAATAATTTGACTGCCACAAATTGACTGCTAAACCGAAATCATTTCGTCTGCAAGCGCGACAAGAATTTCTGTTTTGTTCTTTTCTGTTCCGCCTTCGACTAAATCATTTCACAACCAGCGCGCCAATACCGTACGCAGACACGCACTCATACAGAAGCTCACACAGGCATGTACACCTCCCTGTGCCTTGGGGGCTGGCCCTCTCATGGTGACAACTCCCTGGGCCGCGAACTGCTCCGGCCCTCTATTGCTGGATTCTATTACTGCATAGTCCAGCTGAAGAAAGCTAGTATTAAGGGAGAAAACTTTTTATAAAAAGGCAACTGAGGCCAAAGAGAGCAGGGAAAGCGGAATTCCACATAACGGCAGCCATACTCTCCTTTGAGCTCTTCACATGGGGGATTTAGAGAGAAGCGACTAACAGCGAGCTGACATTTTTCCAATTTCCAGCATGCCCCGCCTGACGGATGAACCAACGACGAGTGGGCGGGGAAATTAAAGAGAAAAAAAACTGCCTCCTAGAGATGAAAAGCTGCTCGACATTTTGTGGCCGTGAGAACCTGAATCAGAGAGCGCCGCCAATCCTGTCTGGGGGACCCTGATAATCCTGTCTACTCTCCCAGCCTGAACATCTCTCGGGACTTCCTTCTCGCTAAAATGAAATCGCATGGACAAGAAGCTTTATTTGAAAGCAAATTTTCGGGTTAATCAGTAAGCACTGACTGAGGCCGAAGATTGAAACGAATGAAACGATTTTAGCAGGTAAAAAAAAAATTGGCGCTCTTTTTAGAAGACGATTAAACTTATGGATTAACTTCTAGTGTTGGTCATTCTTTGAATTTGTCATAAACAATATATTGAAAAGCGTTATCATAATTTTAACTATTAGGAATTTTGAAGATATTACAAACACAGCTAGAGATTACAACCGCAGCTAGAGATTACAAACACAGCTAGAGATTACAACCACAGCTAGAGATTACAAACACAGCTAGAGATTACAACCGCAGCTAGAGATTACAAACACAGCTAGAGATTACAACCGCAGCTAGAGATTACAAACACAGCTAGAGATAACAACCACAGCTAGAGATTACAAACACAGCTAGAGATAACAACCACAGCTAGAGATTACAAACACAGCTAGAGATAACAACCACAGCTAGAGATTACAAACACAGCTAGAGATAACAACCACAGCTAGAGATTACAAACACAGCTAGAGATAACAACCACAGCTAGAGATTACAAACACAGCTAGAGATAACAACCACAGCTAGAGATTACAACCACAACTAGAGATTACAATCATAGCTAGGGATTACAACCATGGCTAGGATTAAAATCATAGCTAGGGATTACAATACAACCACAGCTAGAGATTACAACCACAGCTAGAGATTACAATCACAGCTAGGGATTACAAGCATAGCTAGGGATTACAATATAACCACAGTACAATCACAGCTAGAGATTACAATCATAGTAAGAGATTAATTACACTCACAGCTAGAGATTAAAATACAACCACAGCTAGAGATTACAACCACAGCTAGAGATTACAATCACAGCTAAAGATTACAATCACAGCTAGAGGTGATAATCACAGCTAGAGATTACAATCACAGCTAGCGGTGACAATCACAGCTAGAGATTACAATCACAGCTAGAGATTACAATCACAGCTAGACATTAAAGTACAGTCGAAGTAGTATCTATCTAGTGCAAAGACGGATGCTAAAGATGGAGATACTAAAAGAATGCGCACTACATCTAGTTTGACATTTTTAAACAATGTCCACCAGCAAGGACAAGACCATTCAGATATTTTGCTGCCTTTTTCAAGAACTGCCCTGGTTCCGCTGCAAAGAAGATACAAAATGGTAAGGCACAAGTACAAATAGCTTTAGCGTCATAAGTCAGCACAAACTGCATTCAGATGAAAGCAGTTTTTTCCTGCAACAGCTTGGCATTCCAGTATTTCTACAAGCTGAACAGTTATTCGTTGACTGTAAAACCAGTCTAGTTGTTGCGAAAGCAACACAGTTAATTCAATGCGTTGCTAACCATGTTGAAAAAAATATTCCTTTATATTCAACCGGATGACACTTTACGAGTAGTTGTTGTGATGATCTAATGTATTGGCCCGGAACTGTACTTTAGCAGCCCCCAATGATGCTTTATCCTCCCCCCCGCGCTGATTGGCTGCTCGCTTGTCGCCAGCCATCCTAGTTTTTTACCCCCCCCACTGTGTCCAGGTCGGCCGCAGCCAATCATCTCTCTCCCTCAGCCCCATCCCACCGTTTCTCTTACCCTGCAGCTTACGCCCCACCTCACTTTTGCGTGCAGCTTTCCCACCGCCCGTTGCCCCTGCCCTCCAAGCCAAATATCTAAGTGATTTGCACTTGTGAGACTGTTTAGAGCGACAAAATGCCAGCAACCGCAAATTGTGACTAGTGACCCTGCTTCTGTTCCTTCGGGTTCAGTTTAGACCATTGTCACCAGGGCCTGCTCGTTAGTGCGACAGTGAGTTTGGCAAGCAGTGGGACTTGAAGTGCTGAGTCTCGAGTCTCAGTGCTCGCATAGAGCGTTGGGATATAGCCAACTTAAGACACCGTCTTAAGACACGTGTCTGCTTTTGTTCAGCTTGCAAATAAATATTTAATAATTTGTTAACAAATAAAAATCAGTTTCTTAGAGCTCACAACAAACAGGAAAATGGCATCTTGCCAAGTACTAAACGCTCTCCTAAAGATAAAACGAAGCGAAAATGGGAATGAGAAAAGAAAAAGGGCTAAAGAAAGCCGGCAGAGAATTCATACATACGTGATGCAAAAGTTCTAGCAATTAATATATGGCTTCTGTTCAAGTGTCAGGCCGACCTAGGGCGCTAACCCCACCTGGCTATGTACAACGAGCTAAACGAGTGCAGAAACACGCACATAGATGAAAGGCAAAAAGGGAAGAGCAGTAAGAATGAGAGCAAGAAACTGCAAGATACAAAGCAAGACTTCAGCCATCCAGGTTGACTAGTACTAGTCAGCCAAAGAGATTTGCGTGGTGAAACAACCAGAAGCGGCACCGAAAGCCTCTCTCCATATTATTTTTTTCCTTGTCGTTCAGAGAGTCCTCGCCGCGCGTGACACACTGGCACAGCCAGCCAATCAGAGACGAGCTGTGGACGCCCCACCGAGAACCAATTAGGCAGCCGGATGAAAGCATATATTTCACTTCTACACTTCTCCTCAGAGGAATGCTATCAGCATATA
Organism: Macrostomum lignano; assembly: GCA_002269645.1. Taxonomy (NCBI): domain Eukaryota; kingdom Metazoa; phylum Platyhelminthes; family Macrostomidae; genus Macrostomum; species Macrostomum lignano. The sequence goes on along the minus strand of NIVC01001216.1, from coordinate 218,144 downwards.
TGAGAGCATCAACTCACGACGACAAAACTCGAATTTCCTTCACACAGAAACAGAAAAGCCGAGTAAACAGGCAGAGCCGCCTAAGAAAAAGAGAACATTGCCTGCTACAAATAAACTTGGCCATGTCGCAACCGGAGACGGACAATGGCAGCTGGGTGCCGACAAGCAACTGCAGCAGATACAACTTCAGTTTGATTTACTATCTAGACCAGAGGCTCAGCGGCAGAGTGCACGGCTATTTAAGCAGCAGCATCTGCATTGTTGGCATCATGCTAAACATCATTATGTGCGTCGTACTGACTCGAAAGACGATGCGAAATCCGTTCAACGTCATTCTAACTGGGATTAGCGTTTGCGACACTATCAAGATGACAACTTACGCTTATTACGCTATCTACATGTACATAATTAGCGAACCAATACCAGACGCTATACACTCCAAATTGGCCATGCTACTAATTCTTGCGCACAATGTTATTACTATCATCGGTCACGTGATTGCAACGCTGTTCACGGTGGCTCTGGCTTTCTTTCGATTTATAGCAGTGTACTTTCCAACCGAAGGACCGACTTGGTGCAGCATGAAGAGGACAAAGTACTGCCTAATTGGCATAGTGGTTGTGTCTGTGCTGGCTACACTGCCTAACTCGATGAGCTTCAAGTTGAAGCAGAGCAAAAACACCGATAGCTGGTGGTTCGATGTCTACGATTGGGTTAAACGGTTGAAGATCGAGAAGCTCAACATGTACATCTATGGCATATTTGTCAAGATGTTTAGCTCCCTGTTAATCTGCATCTTCAGTGGAATGCTATTGTACGCGCTCAGACAGGTTAGTAGTGCAATATTGATTGATATTTGATACAATTAGCAACTGCACTACCATGAGCATTCTGATTGCATCCGTCAAATAGCTCGTACTTTAGGCTGTAATTCATGCATAGACTTACAATCTATACTCAGTAGGTGAGGCGTGAGCACCTCAAGGGCCAGATATAGAACCTAGAGCATGACTGCAGCCAGATAAGAGGAGAAATAAGATGGAATAGAGAAGAGAGAAAGAAAATAAGAGAAAGAGAAGAGGCCATGGAATAAAGGAAAAAGAGAGATGAGAGGAGACTTGAAATAGGAGAGGACAAAGATAGGAGAAAGGAGAGGAGAGAGGGAGAGGGAGAGTAGATGAGAGAGAAGAGCACTGAGAAGAGACAAACCCTGAATAGAGAGGCTTCGGGGGCTGCATGTGGCCCACAGGCCGGGGTTTGCCGACCCCTGTACTAAATAGACCGCGACAGCATCAGATAAAGTGCATGTCTTGGTAAGTTTCCCACAATAATAAATCATATAGAAAAAAAAAGAAAAACAACTACGACAGTTGTTGACAAGCAGGCTGACATATGTGAGAAAACTATTACGAGCTCGTAAAATGTCGTTAGTTTTGGCTAATCCCGTCTTCGATAAAGGCATCGCCTGCAGTTTAGAATAAAACAGGCGTGCTACACCACTGTCAATTACAAACAACCAGCTATATGTAAATGCACAGAGATGTACAAACATATTTCCTGTCTTTGCATCTTTCATCAAAGATCAAACGAACCGCTTAGCATTAGATAGGGTATTAACGCCATATAACGAGCTCTTCTGTTTGTGACAATAACAAGAACTGATGGTATGCATCTGGAAATAGAAGAATCAGAGATTTACACACAGTTGCCAGGGAAACAGCTGTATGTTATTTTAATTAAAGCTGTTCTGGATTCGTAAAATTTGACTGCAGAACAATGCATGCTACTCATTGATACTTTGTTTACTTCGTATTGTTCAATTCTGATTAGCTGTATTTCTAATTTAAAATGTCGCTTCTTATTGTACACCGGTACATGTAAAACAGCCCTTAAACATACATAGACATTGTCACACAACCGGCGAGAGTCATCACTGCCCACTCAGCCGACTCCCCTGAGCAGGCACACAAGCGCACGGACACGTACGCTGCACGCAGTCAAACGCACAGGCACACACTCACACAGGAGTGTACAGCGGCCCTAACTTTATTTATCGTTAGGCATGTACACTTTACTGTGCTTTGGGGGTTGGCCCTTAAGCTGGGTGTTAATTGCACGAACAGAGCCAAGCCGAGACTCCAATTTAGCCCCAAATTAATGCGACTGCACTTGGAATCGAGCCTGGGCCGCTGGTACATCACTAAGCTACGCCCTCTCCTAACCACATGTACACTGTATTACCTAAAATAAAGACCTCAGTTTATCTTAGATATTTACCGTGCAAATAATAATATCAGTTCTAACGATTACAGCTCATTAAGATAACAATCACTCATAAATTAAAATGCAGGTACGAATCCGACGAAAAAGACTCAAAGCTGACCGAGTTCGCTGCAAGGAGGCCAGAAATCTGCGCGAGCACACTAGGCGAACAATTCTACTAGTCGCTGTAGTGTTCAGCTTCACCGTGACGGAATTTCCTCAAGGCTGCCTCAATCTAGGCGCAGCAATGGACGACTGCATATTCAAGGTGATCTATTTCCAACTTGGCAACCTCATGGACATTCTGGTCATACTGAATTCCGCTACTAACATCTTCTGGCTCTACGGCATGAGTTCGCAATTTCGCGAAACTTTCGTATCTACATTTGCGCCAAAATGCGTGGCCGATGCTAGGAAATTGCGGCAAGAGAACCGGCACAGGAAGCAGCAGCAGCTTCTTCTGCAACTGCACGGACACCAGCAGCAGCAGCCGCAGCCAATGCAACAGAAGCAAGTGAACTACCTTGATATAGTGGCGGCCAATAGGAAACAGGTGACACCGAGTGTTGCTAATATTAGCAACAATAACAAAAGGAACGGAGGCGACAGCGGCGGAGGAGACTGCGTACTAAACGACAACGTTGTTCCGCAGAAGACGGCAACAGAGACTGTCACGCCGATTGTATGAATTTATTGAATAACCCGGACATAAATCAATAATTAATTTGTTCTGTCGTCTATCATCGAGAGGTATCTACTGCTGTACAGACGTACAGATCTACTGCTGTACAGACGTACAGATCTACTGCTGTACAGACGTACAGATCTACTGCTGTACAGACGTACAGATCTACTGCTGTACAGACGTACAGATCTACTGCTGTACAGACGTACAGATCTACTGCTGTACAGACGTACAGATCTACTGCTGTACAGACGTACAGATCTACTGCTGTACAGACGTACAGATCTACTGCTGTACAGACGTACAGATCTACTGCTGTACAGACGTACAGATCTACTGCTGTACAGACGTACAGATCTACTGGTGTACAGACGTACAGATCTACTGCTGTACAGACGTACAGATCTACTGCTGTACAGACGTACAGATCTACTGCTGTACAGACGTACAGATCTACTGCTGTACAGACGTACAGATCTACTGCTGTACAGACGTACAGATTAATAACAGAGCTAAATATTTATTACCAACGAAACTTTATCAAAATAACTTATTAAGCATATTTATTAGAGTAATTGTTGACAAAACTTTCTGCGAAACCTAAGCTATTCTTCTTCTTGTAAACTTGTAAACTTGCGAAAATAAAACTCGTATTATCTAAATTGAAGCACAATATACGGATGGAGATAAAGTAAGCCTGCAGAGTTGTGAATGCAAAAGCGCGCGCCTCTTTAAACAAAATCATGAAAACAAAAAACTTAACAGTATTATTAAAGACATATTTTCGGGTAAGTTTTTCTCTGAAACGCATTGCCTTTTAGAAATCTTAAAAGGCAAACAGACAGACAGACAGACAGACAGACAGACAGACAGACAGACAGACAGACAGACAGACAGACAGACAGACAGACAGACAGACAGACATGCAGACAGGCAGACATGCAAACAGGAAAGAGACATATCCCAGCATATAAACAAACAAATATTCGCAGGAGGGTTGCGGGCACCCTGGCATCCCATTCCGCTGACTCCTCAGAGCATATGAATACAAGCGACAGGGTGTACGGCGGTCCTGACTGTCTAATCTAACTAATCTAACTAATCTAACTAATCTAACCCCCACGAGATATCAGACCCTGACCGCAATATTTTTGCACAAATTTGGCACAAATTTTGCGCCTGACCATTTAACTTCCACTAGATGGAATCTCCATTGCAGAGCCAAAAACAGATTGAACAGAAAATCGAAGATTGAATAACGAGTAGAATAAACGACACAAGCCAATGGGACTATCATTGCTAAGCAAGATCGATAGTTATATATGGATTGATGCATGACTATAAATCTCTTATCTAACAGATAGATAGATAAATAGAGTAATTCGTCTAAAAAGGATCGCTCTCCGTTATATATTTCTGCTCAGCCTCTGCCTCTGGCGGAGACGGAGGGCCTCTAGAGGTTAGTAACTGATCGTTGCGACACAGATTAATGCCGGAAACTGGGGGGGGGGGGCAGTGGGAGAGTGGGGGGGAAGAGAAGGCACAGAAGAGAGAAAGCAAGCCACTCTTCTCTCATGGCGGGTGCACTTTGTTTCCTAACAACTAGGAGCACGCATGCCATACACAGATTGTTTATAACACACAAGATCGGCCTCTAAAACGGGTCGGCCTTTCGTTTACCACCACAAACCTCAACTGGAACTCACCCCGCATTGCCCTTCGCGCGCACACATAAATGCCATCCACATCAATTAGGGAAGGGAAAATTGGTGACGGATGCTAAAGAAGATCATCTGGGCGCGCTTTTAGTGCTCTGCTATGCTGGCCCGGCCCCTGATGGACTAGGTGCGATGCAGAAACAGCACGGTTGGCACTCGACATTGCTGTTAATATAAAAACATTCCTTATTCATACTATACAGCAAATATTACAATATACGAGCGTATGTATTTCACCGGAGAGGAGAAGATTCCAAAGTGCTACACATATTTTAACTGCTTCTAATGCAACATTCATAATAAAGTATGCATACAGTTTAAGAGAGGAAGAGAGGAGAGGACAGAGTAGATGTGGGAGATAGGAGAAAAAAGGAGAGAAGGAAGAGAAGAGGGAGGGGAGAAAAGAGAGGGATGAGATAAGAGAAAAGGAGGAGAGGCTAGGGAAAAAAGGGGGAGAGAGGGGAGGAGACATAAGGGAAGAGGAGAGGGGAGACGGAGAGGAGAAATGGGGAAATCGGATAGGTGAGAGAGAGAGGAGATAAAAGGGGAGAGGGGGCAGAGGAGAGGAGATAAAATGGGAGAGAGGAGAGGGGACAGATGAGATAAAAGGGTAGAGAGATAAAGCGTGGGAGAGGAGAGGAGATAAAAGAGAGAGAGGAGATGGGAGAGAGGAGATAAAGGGGAAGAGGAGATAAAGCGGGAGAGGAGATATAGGGGGAGAGGAGATAGAGAGGAGATAAAAAGGGAGAGAGAAGAGGGGAAAGAGGGGATAAAAGGGGAGAGAGGAGATAAAGTGTGGGAGAGGAGAGAGTAGATAAGATGAGATAATAGGGGAGATATGAGAGAGGAGAGAAGATAAAGGGGAGAGAGGAGAGTGGAGAGGAGAGAGAAGGGGAAGAGAGGAGAAGATGAGAGAGAACAGAAGAGAGCTGATGAGAAAGAAACCAGCGATCAATAAGCAAATAGCATCTAAAAGCATCTAAAACAGAAAAAAGTGTTAATAATTGGAATAAGATCTAAGAGACACTAGGAGACAAGTATAGTCTTAAATTGGATATTTAGCTGTGATAATAAACACAATATAAGCATGGGACATAGTCAGAGAGACACAAACCATCGGCAAGCGGTAAAAAAAGCTTTAGACAGATGCGTGACACGGAAAAGGGCAAGCTCGTATAGGATCGCGGGAGAAGATTTTTAAAGTCACGAGATACCGGATCTTATCGGCGGTTGTAGGCAATATAGCTAGCTAAAATCTCTCAGAGTTTAACCTGATTAGCTCAAAGACTGCTCAGGGATATGCTGATTAGGCCGAGAGCCAACTTGCCCATATCTAATAAGTTACGCTAGAACTAGCATTTACACTTTAAAGTTTATATTACAGCAGTTTTGGTTACCAGCTAAAACTCAAATAAAACTATACGAGTGTCCTCTCATTCTAAATTTCCAACTATGGCTTATTCTGTCACTTCTTAGACTATTTTTTGCCATGTCTAAAACTCTGTCACTACGAAGCGATTAGTATCACTCCGAGACATTTCTAAGACTCCTTTTAGCACTCTGAGACTAGTGAGTGTCACTCCGAATTATTTCTGACACCCCGAGACTCATTCTGTCACTTTAAGACTTTTTTCTGTCACTCCAAGAGTATTAATGTCACTCCCGAGCTCTTTATGTTACTCTGAGACTATTAGTGTCACTCCGACCATTTTTCTATCACTCCAAGACGATTAGTGTCACTCCAATACGTTAGTGTCACTCTGAAACTTATTCTGTCACTGTAAGACTTTTTCTTCTGTCTGTCTGAGACTCTTTCATCTCACCCTAAAACTCTTTCTGTCACTCAAAGACCATTAGTGTCACTCCGAGACTCATTCTGTCACTCAAAGACCATTAGTGTCACTCCGAGACATTTTTGGCATTTAGAGACTACTAGTGTCACTCCGAGACTATGAGTGTCACTCCGAGACTATTAGTGTCACTCCAAGATCATTAGTGTCACTCCGAGACTATTAGTGTCACTCCGAGACTATTAGTGTCACTCCGAGACTATTAGTGTCACTCCGAGACTATTAGTGTCACTCCGAGACTATTAGTGTCACTCCGAGACTATTAGTGTCACTCCGAGACTATTAGTGTCACTCCAAGACTATTAGTGTCACTCCGAGACTATTAGTGTCACTCCGAGACTATTAGTGTCACTCCAAGACTATTAGTGTCACTCCAAGACTATTAGTGTCACTCCGAGACTATTAGTGTCACTCCATGACTATTAGTGTCACTTCGAAACTCTTTCTATCACCCCAAACCTATTAGTGTCACCCGAGCTCTTTTTTTCACTCCGAGATTCATTATGTCACTCTAAGGCCTTTTCTGTCACTCTGAGACTCTTTTTGTCACTCCGATCTCCGAGACTATGTTGTCACCCTACCGAGCTTTATTGTCACTTAAAGTCTGGAACTGCTATATTACATGAACTCCAGTACCACTTATACGAGGTAATTCTCATAACAGTTCAACGTCTTATAGTCACTGCAAGTCATTTAGTGCCACTTAAAATGTCTCTTCAAATCTTTAAAGTGACTCTGTTAAATATTGAAGACGCAAAATCGCTCACAGATGGTTGACCCAGCACTCTATCCATCAATGGGTCAACAACAAACTGACAAGCAGACTGCAGACTGTTTTAAGAATGCATTTTTTCAAAATAATGGGCCTAACTCATACAGTTGCTGAATAGGCGACTGAGTGCCATCTGCCCGCCTGACATAGCAATTGTTTGGCTAGCTATTTACTAAGCTGAGCGCACTTTGCATGAGCATATATATCCATGTAAAGCTTTAAGCAACAGAGAGAGACTGTATAAACTATAGTCAAATTGTTGACAGTACAAAAAGCTAGTACATGTGTACATACATTATTAATAAATTTGCTTACCTCAAGCAGGTGATGCGTTACAGGCTTCCACAGTACTTCCATGCGTTTCAAATTCACTAAGCCGGTCTCTTGCAGTTTGGCCACGGCGAATAGTGAAGGCTCCTGTGTTAGAGGGGGATGCCGGTTGCATACTATGTAGCATAGCTGCATGCACTGTACACTATGACATTTTACTTTAAACACAGAGACACGCGGTATTCAACAGAAAATTTTTGGATTTTGGATAGATGAGAACGGAGAAAAAAATCAAGGAACAGAGAGACAGGACGCATCACTCTACTCCCTAATCCAAAAAGCGCTTCTGACGCGGTAAATGTGCGAAGACAACCAAAGAGAGAAGAGTCACTATAAATTAAGCTATGCTTGCTAGACTTTCAGATTACAAAATGCTTCCTAAGGGCGAAAAGTAAAGAAGTAGAGACAGACAGAGAGGGACAGAGGGAGAGAGAGAAAGGGAAGAGTCCACAAATCCAAATCACGAGCACTGGCGCGGTAACACAGCTGTTTAAGGGAAAAGAGAGAGAGAGAGATTAGAGGCAGAGAGATGGGGGGAGAAGGGAAGGAGGAGGAGAGGGAGATAGATCAGAGGGAGAGGCAGAGACGGATATAAGAGAGGGAGAGAAATTAGAAGATTGAATAAAGCAGAGAGATGAGATGGGAGAAAGAGATTAAAGGGGGTTGAGAGATGAAGGGTGAGAGGGGAGGGAAAGGTAGATGGGGAGGGAAAGTCAGGCTGAAAGTGCATAGCTGCAGTAGAAATTCTTTGAGTCATTCGATATCCTAGAGATGACGCCGCTGTGTCGGCTATGTGGCAAGACAGCACAAACAAAATCAACTAGAGCTGATAGCAGATAGGCGTATTGGCTTCTACTTGTTTCCACAGCTAATTTTGTTGCCTTTTTTCATTTTCTTTGTTTTTTTCTCGAATTAGAGGCTTTGCTGACGCAAAAGGTCTTCTACGGGGAGAGCAGTTTTGTTGTTCTGCTATTATTTGTTATCAGTTATTAATATTAACTGTTCACCCATCATTGCCGGACAGACCATTTATTATTTTTCTAGAAAGATTTCATTTCGACCGTCTAAGAGACTTGTAGCGCCATTTTGTTTCGACAAACTGCCAGATTTGGTCAGCGGCGCAGTCCAGAGGCGCACCTTGTGACTCCTGAGACTCTGTTCCAGCTGTTATCAAGACCTTGACTTTGACCTTGACTTTGACCTTGACTGACCTAGTCTGACCTTGACTGCCCTAGTCTGACCTTGACTGGCTTAGTCTGACCTTGACTGACCTAGTCTGACCTTGACTGACCTAGTCGGACCTTGACTGACCTAGTCTGACCTTGACTGCCCTAGTCTGACCTTGACTGACCTAGTCTGACCTTGACTGCCCTAGTCTGACCTTGACTGACCTAGTCTGACCTTGACTGCCCTAGTCTGACCTTGACTGACCTAGTCTGACCTTGACTACCCTAGTCTGACCTTGACTGACCTAGTCTGACCTTGACTGACCTTGACTTTTGTCACACGCCGCACAGAAGCTAAGCATTGTTATTGAAAATAATAATGATCCTCTCAAATAAAATGGCGCCCCATCTCAAATAAAACGGCAGCCCAACTCAAATGAAACGGCAGCCCAACTTAAATGAAATGGCACCCCATCTTAAATGAAACGGCAGCCCAACTCAAATGAAATGGCACCCTATCTTAAATGAAACGGCAGCCCAACTCAAATGAAATGGCACCCATCTTAAATGAAATAGATTCCCAACTCAAAAAGCAGAAACCCTATCTCAAATAAAATGGCGCAAATAAAGGTAAATATGAACTCATTCATTTATATATAAGGTTTTTTACTTTTAGTTATGTTTTTATTACGCTTGTATATTATCCAGAAAGGAATCCAGATGTGGGGAAAACATTTGAGTCCCGCATGACAACACGCCAAAGATAAAATTTTGCTGATTCCCTATGCACATCTGCAATTACACTGTAAAGAAGGGATATGCGACATCCGCTTTTATTAGCTTTATGATCCTTATGTTTTCTCATCATTCCATCCGAATCCTGCTGATCATACATAAAAACTGATGAGCAAAATAAAAAAGCGAAAAATCAGGACACATATTTCCTAATGGCTTAGGTCCCCGGACAAGACTTTGAGAGTTCTGAACACGTCTTAGATCTCCGGACACATGTGTTCTAGATCACTGGACACGTTTGTTGTGTATGTCTGCAAACGTGTGTTTTACTTTTCCAGAACTACGAAACACTGTTCTGGACACGTGTTTTATATCTCTGGACACGCGTATTTTAAATCTCTGGACACGTGTTTTTTATACCTCTGGACATGTTTGTTTTATATCTCTAGACACGTGTGTTTTATATTTCTGGACACGTGTGTTTTATATCTCTGGACACGTGTGTTTTATATATCTGGACACGTGTGTTTTATATATCTGGACACGTGTGTTTTATATATCTGGACACGTGTGTTTTATATATCTGGACACGTGTGTTTTATATTTCTGGACACGTGTGTTTTATATCTCTGGACACGTGTGTTTTATTTCTCTGGACACGTGTGTTTTATATCTCTGGACACGTGTGTTTTATATCTCTGGACACGGAATGTGTTTTATATTCCTAGATATTTGCTTTAAACTTTTGTGGACACACCACTTTTGTGGTTCACTCTTAGGACATACGCATTCAATCTATAGTAGTTTGTCCAATTAATTTCAATTTAAAAAAGCAGCTTTTTGAGAAACAGAAGTGTCATTAGAATTTCCTCCTCATCTATATTTGGTTTTACAAAATCGGATTGACAAATTTGAATAAATGTGGGGGCAGTGAGGAAAAAAGGGCTGAATAGAAACAAAAGTGATATTGCTACACAAAGCCTGTTATTTGTGCTGCTGTAGTTACATCAATGCTCTGGCAATAAATCGGCCCACGCATTCTATTTGATGCTTAAGCTTCCATGGACTTTTAAAAGATTTTTGGATGTTTGGGCTTTAAGTTGCTTGATAAAATGCGCAGCTAGAAGTGTACATTTAAGGTAGAGAATCTAAGGATGTACACTGGGGAGAGACAATTTAAGGGTGTACATTAGGGGCAGAAAATATAAGGGTCTGTACATTGGGGGAGGGTAGAGAATTCAAGACTGTAGATTGGGGGTAGAGAATTAGAGTGTACATTGGGAGGGGGCAGAAAACTCTAGGGTGTACATGTACATTAAGGGTAGGGAATCAGATGGTATTTTGTATATAAGCTGGAGAATTGCCGTTACGTAGTCTATGGTCGAACGGAACACAGATAGCGTATAAAATATTGGGAAAAAATCTTTGCGAATAGCCACACAGGCACATACAAGTGATGCAGTGAAATTGGATTTTATTAAGTTAAAACCTCAGATAAACAGCATTAAGGGACAATGTACTGTTGACGTGCAGCTAGAGCAAATATCTATTTAATTCGATAACAGGAGAAATTGGCAATTAAAAATCAAAAAAAAATATCTGAAAAGGCAACGAACCATATATAGCCCGTAGGTAGGAATTGAATTTCGCTGCATTATATTTTACAAATGGAAATAAGTGGATTGCTCTTGCTCAATTTGCGGAACTGCTGTAAGCTACGTCTATCACTAGGCAGTTGGAGATTAATCTAAATGGAAAATTTATCAATTCACGTGATGGCATTTACGTAGAGTCCCACATCGCACACACTTAGCGCCGAATCGGTAAAACCATGATTATTTATGATCCGATTTTGATGCCATAAATTTTCTAATTGCTTTCCGTGTGGCAATATTTCATGTGGCAATTAAAGTTAGAAAAGCTAGTACTATAGGCAGTATGAGGCTTGAGTCAACCATAGAGCATTCTAGACAATTTGAGGCTTGAGTCAGCCATAGAGTATTCTGGACAATTTGAGGCTTGGGCCAGTCCATAGAGTATTCTGGACAATATGAGGCTTGAGTCAACCATAGAGCATTCTAGACTATTTGAAGCTTGAGTCAGCCATAGAGTATTCTGGACAATTTGAGGCTTGGGCCAGTCCATAGAGTATTCTGGACAATTTGAGGCTTGAGTCAACCATAGAGCATTCTAGACAATTTGAGGCTTGAGTCAGCCAGAGTATTCTGGACAATTTGAGGCTTGGGCCAGTCCATAGAGTATTCTGGACAATATGAGGCTTGAGTCAGTCCATAGAGCATTCTGGACAATTTGGGGCTTGAGTCAGTCCATGGACTATTCTGGACAATTTGAGGCTTGAGTCAACCATAGAGCATTCTGGACAATTTGAGGCTTGAGTCAGTCCATGGACTATTCTGGACAATTTGAGGCTTGAGTCAACCATAGAGCATTCTGGACAATTTGAGGCTTGAGTCAGCCATAGAGTATTCTGGACAATATGAGGCTTGAGTCAGTCCATAGACTATTCTGGACAATTTGAGGCTTGAGTCAGTCCATGGACTATTCTGGACAATTTGAGGCTTGAGTCAGCCATAGAGTATTCTGGACAATTTGAGGCTTGGGCCAGTCCATAGAGTATTCTGGACAATATGAGGCTTGAGTCAACCATAGAACATTCTAGACTATTTGAAGCTTGAGTCAGCCATAGAGCATTCTGGACAATTTGAGGCTTGAGTCAGTCCATAGACTATTCTGGACAATTTGAGGCTTGAGTCAACCATAGAGCATTCTAGACAATTTGAGGCTTGAGTCAGCCAGAGTATTCTGGACAATTTGAGGCTTGAGTCAGTCCATAGACTATTCTGGACAATTTGAGGCTTGGGCCAGTCCATAGAGTATTCTGGACAATATGAGGCTTGAGTCAGTCCATAGAGCATTCTGGACAATTTGGGGCTTGAGTCAGTCCATGGACTATTCTGGACAATTTGAGGCTTGAGTCAACCATAGAGCATTCTGGACAATTTGAGGCTTGAGTCAGTCCATGGACTATTCTGGACAATTTGAGGCTTGAGTCAACCATAGAGCATTCTGGACAATTTGAGGCTTGAGTCAGCCATAGAGTATTCTGGACAATATGAGGCTTGAGTCAGTCCATAGAGCATTCTGGACAATTTGAGGCTTGAGTCAGTCCATGGACTATTCTGGACAATTTGAGGCTTGAGCCAGTCCATAGAGCATTCTGGACAATTTGAGGCTTGAGTCAGTCCATAGACTATTCTGGACAATTTGAGGCTTGAGTCAACCATAGAGCATTCTAGACAATTTGAGGCTTGAGTCAGCCAGAGTATTCTGGACAATTTGAGGCTTGGGCCAGTCCATAGAGCATTCTGGACAATTTGAGGCTTGGGCCAGTCCATGGACTATTCTGGACAATATGAGGCTTGAGTCAGTCCATAGAGCATTCTGGACAATTTGAGGCTTGAGTCAGTCCATGGACTATTCTGGACAATTTGAGGCTTGAGCCAGTCCATAGAGCATTCTGGACAATTTGAGGCTTGAGTCAGTCCATAGACTATTCTGGACAATTTGAGGCTTGAGTCAGCCAGAGTATTCTGGACAATTTGAGGCTTGGGCCAGTCCATAGAGCATTCTGGACAATTTGAGGCTTGGGCCAGTCCATGGACTATTCTGGACAATATGAGGCTTGAGTCAGTCCATAGAGCATTCTGGACAATTTGAGGCTTGAGTCAGTCCATGGACTATTCTGGACAATTTGAGGCTTGAGCCAGTCCATAGAGCATTCTGGACAATTTGAGGCTTGAGTCAGTCCATAGACTATTCTGGACAATTTGAGGCTTGAGTCAGTCCATAGACTATTCTGGACAATTTGAGGCTTGAGTCAGTCCATAGAGCATTCTGGACAATTTGAGGCTTGAGCCAGTCCATAGAGCATTCTGGACAATTTGAGGCTTGAGTCAGTCCATAGACTATTCTGGACAATTTGAGGCTTGAGTCAGTCCATAGACTATTCTGGACAATTTGAGGCTTTAGTCAGTCCATGGACTATTCTGGACAATTTGAGGCTTGAGTCAGTCCATAGACTATTCTGGACAATTTGAGGCTTGAGTCAGTCCATAGAGCATTCTGGACAATTTGAGGCTTGAGCCAGTCCATGGACTATTCTGGACAATTTGAGGCTTGAGTCAGTCCATAGACTATTCTGGACAATTTGAGGCTTGAGTCAGTCCATAGAGCATTCTGGACAATTTGAGGCTTGAGCCAGTCCATGGACTATTCTGGACAATTTGAGGCTTGAGTCAGTCCATAGACTATTCTGGACAATTTGAGGCTTGAGTCAGTCCATAGAGCATTCTGGACAATTTGAGGCTTGAGTCAGTCCATAGAGTATTCTGGACAATTTGAGGCTTGAGTCAGTCCATAGACTATTCTGGACAATTTGAGGCCTGAGCCAGTCCATAGACTATTCTAGATAATATCACCAGAGTCTTACAGAGAAAATAAGTCAGCAAAAGAGCTTTCAGAACAAACAAACACTACAGGCGATAAATATGCCAGACGCAACATACACAACAAATGCGACTTTTTTAACAAGACATTACAAAGCTTGAAATACCTTATTAGCAGAGGCCAATTGCATAGCCTCCATAGACAGCTTGCACAGAGCCGATATCAGGTGATGCAGAGCCACATCGTCCAGGAATTGTGAGCTCTCAAACAGCCTGCTCAGCATGCTAGAAAGCACTGCGAGATCAGCTACCACAGCGGTAGTGACCACCGTGCCGCTCTCGCCTGAACCTTTAGCGTGCACCAGGCTGCCACCAGAGACCGGTTTCAAGCCCAGAACCCAGGTCAGGTGCTGCAGTGTGGTCAGCAACAGGTGCCAAGCTGTGCCCAGTATAGCGCCATGACAATGCGCCACGCTCAATATGGCCCTCATGCACTGCATATTCTTAGCAGTCAGGTGCACTTTGCCGAGCTCGACCGCGGCCGAACCGGAGCTCAGGCCGGGCGTGGGCAGGGCCGGGCCGACCACCACAACCTGGTTGAACTCGCGAGACGGCGTTAAATCAGCCGCAGCCAATGCCGCAGACGAAGCTGTGGCTGCGGCTCCCGCCGTGGCTGCTTGAATATTTGCCGCAGCAAACGTGGAAGACGACGACTGGCCGGCTGAAGAGCCTGATGTGGAGTTGGACAAGGCAGAGAGTAGATTAGCAATGCCGGCGGTTAGTTATTCAGTTAGTCAGTTGAGTCAACCTCTCTACCTAATCTCTACCTAGTAGGTAAGCTATCCTTGATCAAGGACAAATATTGTTCCAGTAGGATCGGGAATCGAACCCCTGACCTTCAAGTCGTGAATCTGACGCTCTAGCACTAGGCTAAAACCCCTTAGCTAGAGAGTTAGGCAGCCAAATGGGAGCCGAGCAGTTAAGCCCATTCCGCTGATCCCTGAGCACGCACTCACGCAGGCAGGATGTAAAGCGGCCCGGAATCAACAAATTCTACATGAGCTCAACAAGTACACCACAATAATGATGAAGATATACTCTCACCTTTATGATGCTGACTAACGGAGGCGCTGCTCAGCACGGCCAGGGCGTAGGCCGCAGGCAAAGAAGCTTTGCACATGGCGGTGATGAAAGCGTCCCGAGGCGTTGTCAGGCCCAAGCGGCCGCATAGAGACACCATCGTCTCCAGACTCTTTAGAATTGATTCTGTGGCTGACTCGTCGGTGCTGAATTGAATAGCAGGGAAGGGGGTGATTGAAGGGCGACAGACAGACACACACCATTTTAGAGAAAATGAGTCAGACACACACAGTTTCCAAGAAAATGAGTCAGACACACACAGTTTCCAAGAAAATGAGTCAGACACACACAGTTTCAAAGAAAATGAGTCAGACAAAGACAGTTTAGAAGAAAATGAGTCAGACAGTTTCGAAGAAAATGAGTCAGACAGTTTCGAAGAAAATGAGTCAGACAGTTTCGAAGAAAATGAGTCAGACAAAGACAGTTTAGAAGAAAATGAGTCAGACAAAATCAGTTTCAGAGAAAATGAGTCAAAACAGTTTCAGATAAAATGAGTCAAAGACAGATTCAGATAAAATGAGTCAGACAAAATCAGTTTCAGAGAAAATGAGTCAGACAAACCCAGTTTCCAAGAAAATGAGTCAGACAAAGCCAGTTTCCAAGAAAATGAGTCAGACAAAGACAGTTTCAGAGAAAATGAGTTAGACAAAGACAGTTAGTTTCCAAGAAAATGAGTCAGACAGTTTCAAATAAAATGAGTCAGACAGTTTCAAATAAAATGAGTCAGACAAAGTCAGTTTAGAAGAAAATGAGTCAGACAGTTTCGAAGAAAATGAGTCAGACAAAGTCAGTTTAGAAGAAAATGAGTCAGACAGTTTCGAAGAAAATGAGTCAGACAAAGACAGTTTAGAAGAAAACAAGTCAGACAAAATCAGTTTCAGAGAAAATGAGTCAGACAAACCCAGTTTCCAAGAAAATGAGTCAGACAAAGACAGTTTCAGAGAAAATGAGTTAGACAAAGACAGTTAGTTTCCAAGAAAATGAGTCAGACAGTTTCAAATAAAATGAGTCAGACAGTTTCGAAGAAAATGAGTCAGACAAAGACAGTTTAGAAGAAAACAAGTCAGACAAAATCAGTTTCAGAGAAAATGAGTCAGACAAACCCAGTTTCCAAGAAAATGAGTCAGACAAAGCCAGTTTCCAAGAAAATGAGTCAGACAAAGACAGTTTTAGAGAAAATGAGTCAGAGAAACACAGTTTCAGAGAAAATGAGTCAGACAAAGACAGTTTTAGAGAAAATAAGACAGAAAAAAAAGTTTCAAAAAATGAGTCAGACAAAGCCAGTTTTAGAGAAAATGAGACAGACAAAGACACAGTTTCAGAGAAAATGAGTCAAAGACAGTTTCAGAGAAAATGAGTCAAAGACAGTTTTAGAAAAAATGAGTCAGACAAAAAAGTTTCAAAGAAAATGAGTCAGACGAAATCAGTTTCAGATAAAATGAGTCAGACAAAGCCGGTTTCCAAGAAAATGAGTTAGACAAAGACAGTTAGTTTCCAAGAAAATGAGTCAGACAGTTTCAAATAAAATGAGTCAGACAAAGACAGTTTCAGAGAAAATGAGTCAGACAAACAAGTTAGCAAGTAGAAAATGCGGATATACAATATAAAATTTAGCTTAGAATTAAGAGCCACATCCACACAAGGATCATATAAAAAGCCAATACCAGAACAACCCCAACGACTTAGCAGTGAAAATATTTCCATCGGGATCTGTTTACAATTCCAGTTGAATTCTCAGATCGACAGATCTAGAAAGCGAAATGCAACTCCTCTTAGGGATAAATATATTCGCTGGGAAATATTAAAGGAACGGAATATTTTAAGTGCAGTGAATAGCTGGAGAGAATAGCGAGAAACTGGCTTGAATAAAATTCAACAGAAAGATCAAGTTTCATTTATAAGCCGATTTCAATGGATTGTTCGATTTCCATTACATATACTCGTAGAGGGCTGAACTATTAAATCTAGTTTGATAATCGATTGCTAATACTAATTGTGGGTTGCTAGGGTAGCTAGTTCGGTTGCTAATACTAATTGTACGGTTGCTAGGGTAGCTAGTTCGGTTGCTAATACTAATTGTACGGTTGCTAGGGTAGCTAGTTCGGTTGCTAATACTAATTGTACGGTTGCTAGGGTAGCTAGTTCGCTTGCTAAAGCTAATTGTACGGTTGCTAGGGTAGCTAGTTCGGTTGCTAAAGCTAATTGTACGGTTGCTAGGGTAGCTAGTTCGGTTGCTAAAGCTAATTGTACGGTTGCTAGGGTAGCTAGCTAATTGTACGGTTGCTAGGGTAGCTAGTTCGGTTGCTAATACTAATTGTACGGTTGCTAGGGTAGCTAGTTCGGTTGCTAAAGCTAATTGTACGGTTGCTAGGGTAGCTAGTTCGGTTGCTAAAGCTAATTGTACGGTTGCTAGGGTAGCTAGTTCGGTTGCTAAAGCTAATTGTACGGTTGCTAGGGTAGCTAGTTCGGTTGCTAAGGGAATTATCTCTGTTGTTAAGGGAATTAGCTAGTTCTAATACTAATTAGGGAAATACATTTCTGGAGGCCACATGAATATGGTAAATAGCCCACCAGTTGCTTATGAATAACGCATATATATTTATTGCTACACAGACACAATGAAACCTAATAATTATAATTAACGCAGTCTTTGATCGCACGAACAGGTTAAAACAGTAAGTATAAGCGCT
This sequence comes from Macrostomum lignano, assembly GCA_002269645.1. Taxonomy (NCBI): domain Eukaryota; kingdom Metazoa; phylum Platyhelminthes; family Macrostomidae; genus Macrostomum; species Macrostomum lignano. Next base: position 200,330 of record NIVC01001216.1, on the reverse strand, counting down.
AGAATCCGAGGTTTACACTACAGAATAGTGGTTCTCGGATGTTCGACTTTAACACAAGAAAAACCACCTCAAATAAGATAGGGACAAGGCAAAGGTTAATTAATAAGATCTCAGTCGCTTAGTGACCGGCACTACTGCACTCAAGGAAGCCATAAATCATATTAAATTTGTGCTAGCAACCATGGCCAGATTATCAGGAACAATCTAGTTAAGAGGCAAGAGGCCTTTAAAAAAACTAGCCGATAGCGTGTACGACTCTTATTAACTAGCCTATAGCCAATTCGCCTCGATATTGTTAGCTAAAATCTCCCGAGGGCTTTTTGGCAAAGT
>NIVC01001216.1:0-195000 GCA_002269645.1 Macrostomum lignano | reverse complement strand
CGTAAACAAAGTCAAAATGAATACAATGAAAGGAAATATTGAAATATTTTAATACCTAGCAACTAGATGATTTTTTTCAAAATTAATGAGACAGTCTTAGAAACGAAAGGAAGTATTGGATTGTTTCAAAGACCTTGCTATTCCGATGCTTTGATAGTTACATCAGTGATGCGAAGATTCTGAACTTGAGTTCACTCTCGGATAAAAATAGCTGTTTTATTGAAAATGACCAATTGAAAAGGTCTGGCTTGTAAATGCTGTTTACAAAAGTGTTCTAGCATTATTTTCCAATATGTTTATTCCATTCTGAATTGACTTTGAGAATAAAAAGTGCTTGACAGACGTTGACTGATGCAATTCGTTTCCACACCATCTGTTTGAGCAGCAACGGAATGACAGTACGATTGGAAATGCAATTTGCTACATGTAAAATCTGGCGCTTATTGCACAGCTTTGACAACTAGCAGACCCTAAATTTGGACATTTGTAACTGAATTATTTAGATTGGCGTTTCATGCTACAGACAGTCATTTTGGACTAGCTACTGTCTGAGGTTATACTATTAGACAGTGACTTTTCATTTGAAATTTTCTTGACGTTCTCGAATCCGCAAGCTATTTAGTATAACTATTTTGGTGATGAAAGTACACTTTTGAATGTTTCGACTTACAGGTGTTTGTAGTTTTTAAATAGAGCGTTGTACACTCGTAAGGAATTTAGGTTTATTTTACGCAGCACTAAATCATTACGAGGGTCAGGCGTCAAAGAAACAAGATCTTAGATCTTTATTTGTGAAGCTTTCTTGTTTGAGAAGAGTAACACATCTGTTTTTCATTCACAAACTACGAGCATAATGGGACTTCGCTTATGACCTGATTTACGACATATAGTGTCGCATTATATCTGCTCATTTTTCAATAAAGCAACAATAAAGACAACAAAAACAGGTGATCTGGTGTTCCATCTTCTAGCTTTTATTAATGCGTATTTCATTCTGAGACTAGATCTAGAATTATATAAATTTTACTAACACGATTTCCACGCTTGACACTAAATCATTTGTCGATCTTTTGACCATAGAGATATCGACAGTGGTTGGACTAAAGTGCAATTCAACTGAGGTTAAAACACGCGCAGGCTAAAGCAATTTATCTTGCAAAGCCTGTCTGTTAAAGAGACCTTACAAATTCAGTTGAAGTCGAGCCGCAAAACGCATCAACACACCAGAATTATAAGACCTTACTGCGTTGACAAAATTGCTTTTTTAAGCAGAGAAACAAAACTAAACGAATCATTCTACACGGAATGCTGACAAAAAAGTTGACGCGATCGCTTTTGCTGCCGCCACTGCTGTTAATATTGCTGGTGCTAGTACAATCAGCAAGATGTCAACACCATGACGACCAGTCTAAAACATTTGAAGCCTCCGTTGGTAAACAAAGCCGCTATAGCCGACAGGTATACAATATCACTTGGTTTTGGACTACACCAGCTTCAGCTGTACCAAACAGCGATTTATTGCAGCTACGGAAAAGTGCAGACAATTTTACCGAAAGTATCAAGTCGAACGAGAAAATCGGCGGATTTACCAGCAAAAGGCAGACAAATCGGAGAGCATTAAAAAGTAGGCATCAAAAAAACAAGGCCAACCATGACAAAGCCAAGCAAGACAAGCATATAGCCGGAATAAAGTCTGACCTAATGCGCGAATTCGCCAGTCAACACGGCGAGCGAATCAAACGATCGAGACGATACGCAGATCTGTTTGACGGTTCTGGCTATTTGCTGGATCACATGGAGGAGCTGAGACAGGTGATGTACTATTTCACCATTTAGTATTTTTATTTGAATTGTGTATCTCTTAATATGTCCTTAACATGCTAAGAGCAAGTTCAGCAGAGTTGGTCGTGGTTAGTACACAGCTGATAGGCTACTTTTACTCTTCAAGGCAGCCACATTGAACAAAAGACATAAGCTGAGCTATGCAGTTCAACCCTGACCAGTACATGCCACCACTGCAGTAAACAGACCTCGGATTTGCAGCTAAATTACCCTTGCTATGTTGTTAAGTCTGGTTCACATTACCGATAATAGCTTTACAGGTCAAACATTGCTTAAAGGTATGTAAAGTTCTTTAGACCTATTTTAACATTGATTTGAGCAATCTTCTTTCCCACTGAAAACGGTATTTAGGCTAAGAAGCGTCCCAGATTTGTTTCAAAGTTTTTGCTGGTAACACAAGTAAGATAGGAAAGAAGTTGACTCTAGACGACTCTAAAACGACGAGATGTCCTGGTACAATTCGCCAAACAAGTCGTCAAACAGTCGCCTAAAAGTCAATTTGAATCGTTTTATTGTTTGCGACTCTGAAACGACGCAAGTGACGCTTCTATAGTGACTATGGGACCGTAGAGTCGTAGCTGAGGCGTGCCGGAGTCACTGTAGAATCACTGAGTTGCGTTTAAAGTACATCTGTGTCACTTTATGAATTATAATCGCATTTCGCATTTATAACGACTCTATTTAGTATACTTAAGGTTAGTATAAAGTTAACCGCTAGCACAACGATTCCTGAGCGACTTTTTCGCGACTCTTACGATTCTGCAGCTCACGTGATGTGTTAGTGACTCAAAAGTCGTCTCCTCTTCGTCGCATTACAGTCGTTGAGTCGTTAAAATGTAACGTAATGTAATGGTAACGTTATTAACGGGTTTGACCCGCGGAGTTACTGAATGTAATGTGAACCGGCCTTAGCCGTCACTCCGGCCACCTTGCCTTTAAGTCATTCGATTAAAGTGTTATTGTATTTGCATATTCCCTTGGAAAAGTCGCATACATCTGAGAATAACAATATTCAATATGCGTTTATCAGACAATTCCGCATTATCTCTTTAACTGTACAGTACCAGTCGCGCGCCAAAGAGCATCACAATCGGCAGCGTCGATCCACGGACAATACCAAAAAGGATTCCTCAACAATAGATTTCTTCACCATAGAAGAAGATTTACCCAACTTTGAAAGCCTGACAGAACTACTGGATCACCTGAACGACGGTCCGCAGGGTGATATCATTCAAGCGGGAATTAATCTACGATTCATGGAAGAAAAAATCAACCGAAGAAGTAAAAGAAGCTACTTGAACGATGCCGACATTGGCAAAGAGCCCGACGAAGACGATGACACTTGGGCCGGGAGAGGGAAGCCGAAGCCAGCCTCGAACGCTTAGACGCCATGCTAAAGGATCTGGCAACCTATCTGGATCAAGAGCACTTAGACGCCAATGAGGATGCTGAAGAGGACGAGCGAACAAATAATCGACACCGATCGATACCAATAATGGCGGGCTTCAACAAGCAATTATCCGGGGCGCATAAAGCGCTGACACAACTAAGAGACATGCTAGTAACGGCTACCGCATCTGGCAGGATGGCCTCAATGCACGCCATGCCACACAAGACAGCCAATTGGAAAGTGAATGCCGAATTGCTGAGAGACAATGTCCAACAGTTAAAACAGATCTACAGACAGATGGACGAGCTGTAGTATGAGGTTTTTATTTATAATTTAATAAACTCCTCATAGTTATTGTTTTGGTTTCTCTGTACAGATACGCACTAGAAGACATACAGAGTAACAGCTATATAAATAAATGGAAGATATCAAAATTATTATAAAAACAATATTTCGTGATACTCATTACTGTTGTTTCCATTCACTTCACTTTAAAAATACGTTTTTTTCGTCTAAAACGATTTTTTGAAGATTTATGGTTTTTGCCGAAAGGGGGCCGTAGCCCAGCGGTAGCGCAGCTGCTCTGGTGTGCCGCGACCCAGGCTCGATTCCAAGTGCAGCCACATTAATTTGGGGCTGGATTGGAATCTTGGCTTGGCTCGCTTGTGCAATTAACGGCCTTGAGAGCCAACCCCCCAAGGCGCAGTGAAGTGTACATGCCTAACAATTGATAAAGTTAGGGCCGCTGTACACTCCTGTGTGAGTGTGTGCCTGCGTACGTATCTGCGCGCTTGTATGCCTGCTCAGGGGAGTCGGCGGAATGGGCAGCAATGCCTCTCGCCGGTTGTGTGCCAATGACGCTTAAATTGCGCCAGGGTGCACACAACCCCCCTGCCTCTAAAAAAAAAGGTTTTTGCCGTAGAAAAAGCCGCCCGATGAAAACAGTTACCCAGGCCTAGAAGCGCTTCAGTATCGTTTCAAATTTGTTTCAGGTAACACGGCTAAAATAGAATAGAAGCTGACTCTAGACGACTCTAAAACGATAAGATGTCACGGTACAAGTTGCAAACAAGTCGTCAAAGAGTCGCCGAAGAGTCACCTTGAGGCGTTTTATTGTCTGAGACTCTGAAGTGACTCTGGCGTCGTAGAGTCGTATTTGAGAGGCGTGCTCTAGTCGCTGTAGAATTGCGTCTAAATCGTCAATTTATGAATTTTAATCGAATTTTGCATTTAAAAAACTCTATTCAGTCCACTTGAGTTAGTGGAAAATTGAGCGCTAAGACAACGACTCTTAAACTACTTTTTGCAACTCTGCGTACAACTCACTTGATGCGTGACGTGAATCAACAGTCGCCTCTCAGTCGTTTCAGTCGGTAAAAAGTCAAAAAGTGTCGTCCCTGAGTCGCTAGAGTCACTAGTGAGTGGTTAACTCTAGTGACTTTAGCGATTCTTGTGACGGCAACGTTTTCAAGTTACGAAGATATGAATAATTGGAATTTTGCCTGAACTTTGACTTCTTGCCCCGGTCTCTAGTACGCTCGTAGCATTTCATGAAACGATTACCATGACCACTGAAGTAAGGAGCGCATGTTTTACGTATTGCTGGCGCATTTAGTATGCTCTAAGCACTGAATGAGGCCATAGCCAAATTCCGCCAGCGCATTTAGTATGCTCTAAGCAGTGAATGAGGTTTCGCCATAGACAAATTCCGCCAGCGCATTTAGTATGCTCTAAAGCACTGTATGAGATTTTTAAAAAAATCCCCTGCGGCAGGAAAATCTTTTTTTTCGGGGATTGTGTTGAAATCCGATTTCTTTCCCTAGCGAGATCGTAGCAAAAAATACCTTCCAGGAATCCTAGCAAATGTAAAGATTTGTATAGTACCAATACTAAGAATGAACAGACACTTACTACACAGCCTTGGGACTGGTGTGCAGCGGCACAATCAAGCCTTTGTACACAAAGCAAGGGCTTGGACTGCTGCCCGGACCGACTTGCATGCCGCCTAGCATAGCAGGCGGCGTCTCTTTCACTGAAAATTGATAAAAAAATATACTTAGACTATGTCAGTAGCAAAGTAAGCATTTTGTTTTTTACGAGTAAATACTGATTAATTGCGTAAGTTTCAAAAAGAAAGACAACCATTCTTAAAGGTTAAAAGTAAGAGTCTGAAGGTAGAAGAGGTCGGGTAGCAAGGAGAGCAGCAAGGAGGTAGCCAGGAGGGTAGCCGGGAGGGTAGCGAGGAGGGTAGCCAGGAGGGTAGCCAGGAGGGTAGCCAGGAGGGTAGCCAGGAGGGTAGCCAGGAGGGTAGCCGGGAGGGTAGCGAGGAGGGTAGCCAGGAGGGTAGCCAGGAGGGTAGCCAGGAGGGTAGCCGGGAGGGTAGCGAGGAGGGTAGCCAGGGGGGTAGCCAGGAGGGTAGCCAGGAGGGTAGCCAGGAGGGTAGCCGGGAGGGTAGCGAGGAGGGTAGCCAGGGGGGTAGCCAGGAGGGTAGCCAGGAGGGTAGCCAGGAGGGTAGCCAGGAGGGTAGCCAGGAGGGTAGCCAGGAGGGTAGCCAGGAGGGTAGCCAGGAGGGTAGCCAGGAGGGTAGCCTGGAGGGTAGCCAGGAGGGTAGCCAGGAGGGTAGCCAGGAAGGTAGCCTGGAGGGTAGCCAGGAAGGTAGCCTGGAGGGTAGGTAGGAGGGTAGCCAGAAGCGTAGCCAAGAGGGTAGCTAAAAGGTAGCCAGGAGGGTAGCCAGGAGGGGAGCCAGGAAGGTAGCCAGGAAGGTAGCCTAGAGGGTAGGCAGGAAGGTAGCCTAGAGGGTAGGCAGGAAGGTAGCCAGGAAGGTAGCCTGGAGGGTAGGCAGGAGGGTAGCCAGGAGGGTAGCAAAGATCGGGCAGCAAGGAGGGTAGCCAGGAGGGTAGCCAGGAGGGTAGCCAGAAGAGCTCAACCGACAGCCGCTAAGCACTCACTAGCGGCAGAACCAGACGAGCCCGCAGCGCCCACGCCAACCTCCCTGGGCGCGGTGAACACGCCCTGAACGTAGCCAGCCAGAGCGCCGACTAGGACGGCAAAGATTTTCGACGCGTGCCGTTTCATATCGTAGGCGCAACAGATTGCGGCCACCAAGCCAGGCCGTTGCACCAGCTTGTGCAGCACTTCCAAGGCTAGCATTCGTTGCCAGGGCCATTTATCCGAGTCTACTAAACGAATCAGTAGCGTGAGGAAAATCTCGCACTCTGTGCTGACCAGACCAAAGTAAGAATGCAGCAGCACTCCCACCAGCCTGTGCAGTCGGACGTGAATAGCAAAATTAGCCGACGCTTGCGTCGACACTGACGAAGCCATCGATGCAGCAGTTGGCGGCAAATCGCCGAGAGGAGCCGCCGGCGGCGCCGGGTAGGACGAGGCGCCGCCGCCAGACGAGATTCCGGTCGATGACAAAGCACTATTAGCAGCCTGCGAGTGCTTGTGTGTTGGCCCAAACAGGCGAATAATTAACGGGCAGACTTGCTCTTTTAGTAGGCGAGTAAAGTGCGGATTGCCGGAGAACACCTGCGGCAGGTAGGGTTGGGGTGCGGTGGGAGTTGAATTGCGTAATCAGAAGTGCTGAAACAGAGGCGCTAAAATTGAGTCACATGCGGCGCTGCCAATACTGGGCGCCAGAAGTGTATTAAATTGCATTCCATTAGGAATCTACAACTTGGTTGCAATGGAAAACAAACCTCGGCCATGCCAGGTAACCGGCGCCAAAACCCAGATCCATGTATGCTAAAAGGGCGGCGCCAAAACCCGAATAAGCCAGAGGTTGGCGCCAAAACCCGAATAAGCCAGAGGTTGGCGCCAAAACCCGAATATGCTCAAAGGGCGACGCCTAAACCCGAATATGCTCAAAGGGCGGCGCCAAAACCCGAATATGCTCAAAGGGCGGCGCCAAAACCCGAATATGCTCAAAGGGCGGCGCCCAAACCCGAATATTATAAGAGGGTGGCTCCAAAACTCGTAAAAGCCAGAGGTTGGCGCCAAAACTCGTAAAAGCCAGAGGTTGGCGCCAAAACCCGAATATGCTCAAAGGGCGGCGCCTAAACCCGAATATTATAAGAGGGTGGCTCCAAAACTTGTAAAAGCCAGAGGTTGGTGCCAAAACTCGTAAAATCCAGAGGTTGGCGCCAAAACCCGAATATGCTCAAAGGGCGGCGCCTAAACCCGAATATGCTCAAAGGGCGGCGCCTAAACCCGAATATTATAAGAGGGTGGCGCCAAAACTCGTAAAAGCCAGAGGTTGGCGCCAAAACTCGTAAAAGCCAGAGGTTGGCGCCAAAACTCGTAAAAGCCAGAGGTTGGCGCCAAAACTCGTAAAAGTCAGAGGTTGGCGCCAAAACTCGTAAAAGCCAGAGGTTGGCGCCAAACTCGTAAAAGCCAGAGGTTGGCGCCAAAACCCGAATATGCTCAAAGGGCGGCGCCAAAACCCGAATATGCTAAAAGGACGGCGCGAAAGCTCGAATAAGCCAGAAAACTCGATAAGCCAGAAAACTCGAATAAGCCAGAGGTGGGCGCAAAAACCCGGATACGCTCGGATGCTAAAACGGTGGCGCCAAAATCCAGATATGCCAAAGTGTTTCTGAGAAAGCCGCTCCCGAGTTCACTGACCTTAGGAAAGTCGGCCAAAGCAGCGTGCAGCAGCTCCAAGCCCAGCGACCGAGTCATCGTAGTGAGGCCGTGCAACCAGTGCGGCTGCTCTCCGTTAACCAGCAGGCACAGGTCTGTCAGCAGATTCTTGGCGTCCTCCGCGGCCGGTTGAATCTCCTCCGAGGAGCTTCCAGTTGGCGGCGGAGCGGCCGCGTCTTCAACCATCACGCGGTCCATCACGGCCGTAAGGCACTGTCGAATAGTGGCAGCGGCTGTTTGAGTCACCATGGAGCTACGACTAAAATGCAGTCTGAGCACCAGAGCCAGCGCTTTGGACAGGGGTCGGCCAGTTAGACCGGGACAATTGCTAACTAGCAGCATGGCGGTTTGGAGTAGGCGAACCTCTTCAACTGATTCCTCCATCAGGGTCCACATGCTCTGGACTACCATGGCGCCGGATTCTTCGCTGATTAGTCGAGCGCCTAGAAGACGCTGGAGGGCCTGTTGACGAGGTTACGGGGAGGGATTCGTGCTGTGTATAAGCTCTTCGAGGCTTGCTGGGATGATCCGGTGTGGTGAAAACAAAGACTGGCGGTTCAGGTACAAACGAAGACTATGGTTTAGGTGCAACCAAAGACTGTTGAGGTGCAAACAAAAATTGATGATTCGGGTGCAAACTAAGACTGATGATTTAGATGCAAACAAAGACTGACGATTCAGGTGCAAACAAAGACTGATGATTTAGGTGCAAACAAAGACTGATGATTTAGATGCAAACAAAGACTGATGATTTAGGTGCAAACAAAGACTGATGATTTAGATGCAAACAAAGACTGATGATTCAGGTGCAAACAAAGACTGATGATTTAGATGCAAACAAAGACTGACGATTCAGGTGCAAACAAAGACTGATGATTTAGGTGCAAACAAAGACTGATGATTTAGATGCAAACAAAGACTGATGATTCAGGTGCAAACAAAGACTGATGATTTAGATGCAAACAAAGACTGACGATTCAGGTGCAAACAAAGACTGATGATTTAGGTGCAAACAAAGACTGATGATTTAGATGCAAACAAAGACTGATGATTTAGGTGCAAAAAAAGACTAACGATTCAGTTACAAAGACTGATGATTTAGGTGCAAAAAAAGACTAACGATTCAGTTACAAAGACTGATGATTTAGGTGAAAACAAAGACTTGACGATTTAGGTGCAAAGACTGATGATATAGGTGCAAACAAAGACTCATAAACTAAGATGCTTGGAGGGTCGCTACAAACACTAAAGAATCTGAGAAGATATCGGATTAGTCATAACCAAAAATCAACAATGTAAGTAGCTGTACTAAAGCCAGCTGCACTACTACCAGTAGCAAGTTAGCTCCATTCACCAACCTGCAAAGCCAGTTGTATCAGTTTGGGATGCTTGGTGGAGCAAGCCAACAGCACGGGCCGCACCAAGTCGCTATTAATCTGAAGCAGCTCCCTGCGAAGTTGTTCAGCAGGAGTCGTCGAGACATTCAACTGCCCCAGCCGGACCAGGGCGGCCTCGGATGCGTCGCGAACCTGCGGCTGTTTGCGTCGAGATTCAACCGATAGGGCCCGCAAGTCAGCTTTCACCTGGTCCAGAGCCTGAGCCGAAGACATTGTGCCAGTCTGGCTGACTCTATAGCTCTATACCAGTTAGCGATTGTTGTGGCGATTTTGTTAGTTAATTTATTTTCAAACTTTGTTAGCAATAGCATGAATTGAATTAAAGCGAGCGATTGAATCATTGGGTTGCCATGCTCTTGCAATTACTGTGCCTATTGCTCATTGCTCACATTTCAATTTCTCTACTTAGATTCCAATACTGCCTGCTTAGATATCGATACTGACTACTGAGATCTCATTACTGACTACTGGCATCTCATTACTTACTACTGAGATCTCATTTTCAATACTGACTACTGAGATCTTATTTTCAATACTGACTACTGAGATCTCATTTTCAATACTGACTACTGAGATCTCATTTTCAATACTGACTACTGAGATCTCATTTTCAATACTGACTAATCAGATCTCAATATTGACTACTCACATCTCAATACTAGCTAATGAGATCTCATTTTTCAATACTGACTCTTCACATCTCAATACTGACTCTTCACATCTCAATACTGACTACTCACATCTCACTACTGACTACTCACATCTCACTACTGACTACTCACATCTGACTACTGACTACTCATATCTCAATAATGACTACTCACATCTCACTACTGACTACTCATATCTCAATAATGACTACTCACATCTCACTACTGACTACTGATATCTCAATAATGACTACTCACATCTCAATACTGACTACTCATATCTCAATAATGACTACTCACATCTTAATACTGACTACTCACATCTCACTACTGACTACTCATATCTCAATAATGACTACTCACATCTCAATACTGACTACTCACATCTTAATACTGACTACTCATATCTCAATAATGACTACTCACATCTCAATACTGACTACTCACATCTTAATACTGACTACTCACATCTTTATACTGATTACTCACATTTCAAAACTGACTACTCAAAGCTCAATACTGACTACTCACATCTCATTACTGACTATTCAAAGCACAATACTAATTATTCAGATTCTACCAAGGCCTATTCGTCTTCACGATAAGCACACAAGCAAAAAACTGAATGACAGAGTTTCAACAAGTTTACTTGACAATTACCGAGTAAAATAAGCGAGATCTATACTCGAACTCGCATACCAAAGAACAGTATAAAAAGTTAATAATCAGGAAATTTACATAAACTACCTGTGTGAAGAACTGAATACAAAACTTCATGAGAAAATTCGTTACATCAACATGATAATCATGTACGAGTAGCTTTACAATAACAGCAGTGCACTGATGAAGTTTTATATGATGAACTTAAAATTTTTAAAAATATTTTTTTAACTAAAAACACACCGGAAAGAGTTATAACCATTTCAAAGAACAATTGCGCTACTTGTAGTAGATAAAACGCATTTTGAGTGTTTTTTAAGTTAAAAAAATAAAATTTTGGATAATTTTTTGAGTTTCTTAGCAGAAATTCGTCAGCAAAAGTTCGTAATCGTATTTATATGTCGAATCGTAAAAACATTTCTTTAAAAAATAAAAATATATAGAAACTGTATAATATCTTACTGTGCCTTGTATAAATAAACATCTAAAAATAGTTTCTTGTAAAAAGTATCGTCAAAACAAAAAAAATAATTTTGGATATACTAACATACGCAGGTGTGCACTGTGCAAATGTGTACCTACAAATTAATAACATTGCGTGTGAGTGACAGATGGAGTAAAGAACTGCACTAGTTCTGTTGTTCTGATATAATGGAAGATGAATTGTAGGGCGATTCTCTCCTCTTGTTGAGAGTTTCAGGGCGATTCTCTCCTCTTGTTGAGAGTTTCAAGGGCTATTCTCTTTTTTTGATGAGAGTTTCAGGGGCGATTCTCTCCTTTTGATGAGAGTTTCAGGGGCGATTCTCTTCTTTTGATGAGAGTTTCAGGGGCGATTCTCTTCTTTTGATGAGAGTTTCAGGGGCTATTCTCTTCTTTTGATGAGAGTTTCAGGGGCGATTCTCTCCCTTTGTTGATATTTTCAGGGGCGATTCTCTCTTCTTGTTGAGAGTTTCAGGGGCGATTCTCTTCTTTTGATGAGAGTTTCAGGGGCTATTCTCTTCTTTTGATGAGAGTTTCAGGGGCGATTCTCTCCTTTTGTTGATATTTTCAGGGGCGATTCTCTCTTCTTGTTGAGAGTTTCAGGGGCGATTCTCTTCTTTTGATGAGAGTTTCAGGGGCGATTCTCTTCTTTTGATGAGAGTTTCAGGGGCGATTCTCTAAGTAAATGCGAGTTCAGGTGATAGTCTTTCCCTTTATGACAATTTAATTTCAGGGGCGATTTGTGGCCTCAGAGTTGTAAAAAGCCAGTTTTCTAGAAAAATTTTCTGCAGATAATACATAGTTCTAAAAATTAGAACAAACTTATTAAATAATTGTAAACCAGCAATCAGCGGGCAAAATATTGAATGAAACTTTTACCGAGAAAATTTCCATTCTAATTGATTAGTGATGGTGATATCAGGTAGTGATATCAGGAGTGACTGCTGATAATGTAACGCAACACTGCAAAATAATTTGAATATTAAATATGAAATCATGTTTGACATAACATTAGAGCAGTTTTAAAAAATTACAGTAGACAGCCTATCAACTGCTGTTACATTTATATAACAAAAATATTGGAGAATTTTATAGGCTTCGAAGTTTATGCATTCCACACGCTGACCCTGCTCCGCCCGACTCCATTAGCAGCCTCACCGTTTCTTCGTTCTTCATCAATATTGAGATCAGCTTCATCAGTATTAATAGTTGTAACAACAGCATCTTCTTCATCAGGTTGCAACGGCTGATCTCCAGTTGCCATGGCGGCCCAGTACTTACTGGCTGTGCCCAGGTAGAACAGCAGACTTGGACAAATCAACAGCAAGCTGGCCAGTGCGCAACTGTCGCAGGCAATTTGCACCCAAAATTGCATCAGTTTATGCTGAAATTTGTGCGCATTTATGACGTACCGGATACTTAATTTAGTACGTATTGAGTAGACTAGAGCATTCACTGCCAGCGCTGCAAGTTAAGCTAATTTGGCAGTGGTTAGTAGCCAATAAATAATAGTCGAAGTAGGGCTATGGGCGGGGGCCGTAGCCCAGCGGTAGCGCAGCTGCTCTGGTGTACCAGCGACCCAGGCTCGATTCCAAGTGCAGTCACATTAATTTGGGGCTGAATTGGAATCTCGGCTTGGCTCTGCTCGTGCAATTAACGGCCTTGAGAGCCAACCCCCCAAGGCGCAGTGAAGTGTACATGCCTAACAATTGATAAAGTTAGGGCCGCTGTACACTCCTGTGTGAGTGTGTGCCTGCGTACGTATCCGCGCGCTTGTATGCCTGCTCAGGGGAGTCGGCGGAATGGGCAGCAATGCCTCTCGCCGGTTGTGTGCCTATGTCGCTTAAAGTGCGATAGGGTGCACACAACCCCCCTGCCAGCATGCAGGGGTCGCGATTTTATGAGGGAGTGACGCAAACAGCCTATTATGACGGGTACTAACCACAACCAAATTTGCTTAACTTGAGAATAACAAATAATACATAATGCCACTTTAGATGAGTAGCTATTTAGTAATCACTAACTATAAAAGTATTAATAATTTCCGTCTTATAATTAGCACTTACTATTAAAAAAACCAACAACACTATACTACTTATGTTTCAACCATAAGTAGCAACAAGTAAGTTTACTTACAGGCAATCCAGTGGCTATATCGCTATATCCTTTGTCAGCGTAGTACACAATCCGAGCGATCACGACGCCAATGCAGGCAAGACCGGCGACCCAGGAGACCACGTAGAACTGAATGAACTGGCAGTGTGCAAAATTATGGGCATGACATGGATGCACTTCTAATTTGAAAAAAACTATTACTTTTTTGCAGACTGACAATGCACAGGGTATCGAATGTTGAAAAAAGGAGGCTTAGAGAGGAAAGTTTAGCATGCTCAGAGTCATGGAGCTTAGGAGGCAACAGAAACACAGGACAATTAAACCAAGAGACTCAGAGAGGCAACCAATAGACATAGAGAGGAAAACCAAAGAGACTCAGAGAGGCAACAAAAAGACAAACAGGAAATCAAAGAGACTCAGAAGGGCAACCAAAAAGATTCAGAGAGGCAATCAATAGATACAAAAAGGAAAACCAAAGAGACTCAGAGAGGCAACCAATTGACACAAAGAGGAAAACCAAAGAGACTCAGAGAGGCAACCTATAGACTGAGAGAGGAAAACCAAAGAGACTCGGAAAGGCTACCAATAGACCCTGAGAGGAAAACCAAGGAGACTCAGAGAGGCAACCAATAGACACAGAGAGGAAAACCAAAGAGACTCAGAGAGGCAACCAATAGACTCAGAGAGGAAAACCAAGGAGACTCAGAGAGGCAACCAATAGACAGAGAGGAAAACCAAAGAGACTCAGAGAGGCAACCAATAGACACAGAGAGGAAAACCAAAGAGACTCAGAGAGGCAACCAATAGACTCAGAGAGGAAAACCAAGGAGACTCAGAGAGGCAACCAATAGACTGAGAGAGGAAAACCAAAGAGACTCAGAGAGGCAACCAATAGACTGAGAGAGGAAAACCAAGGAGACTCAGAGAGGCAACCAATAGACTGAGAGAGGAAAACCAAAGAGACTCAGAGAGGCAACCAATAGACACAGAGAGGAAAACCAAAGAGACTCAGAGAGGCAACCAATAGACTCAGAGAGGAAAACCAGAGACTTAGAGAGGCAACAATAAGAAAAACAGGATATCAAAGAGACTCAGAGAGGCAACCAATAGACACAGAGAGGAAAACCAAAGAGACTCAGAGAGGCAACCAATAGACACAGAGAGGAAAACCAGAGACTTAGAGAGGCAACAATAAGAAAAACAGGATATCAAAGAGACTCAGAAGGGCAACCAAAAAGATTCAGAGAGGCAACTAAAGAATCTCAGATAGGGAGAGTCAGAGTGGCAACAGACGCGCTTATACATGCATGTATGTACACTCTGTGCTTTTATGTGCTAACACAAACAAAAGCATCAGTATTCTTACCGATCTAACCGCGCCATCGTGAGCAGTTCTCAAAGCGAGTGTTCCACAGCCAACTAACAGGAAGGCCAGCCAAATTCCATAGCCATAGAGATTATGATAGTCCAGCCGCATGGGATAGCGCTCAGTAGCATTTGAGTACATCAGCGGTATGAGAACGACATTGGCTAGTGATAGCAACACAAGGCAGAAAGCTACCAAACAGATCAACAGACCAGCAGGGGTTAGCAGCCGGGGCGGTGGTCGCATGCGGGCATTGACAGTGACGGCACCTGGCGACCTGGCACCTGAACAGCCTGCAGGTCGCCGACAAACATTGACATTGTCATCTTCGTGACCATCTGCGGTCACCTCGTCAACTTCAGTTGGATGCATGGAGGCAATTGGGTGGAATTCAGCTAAATGTTTTGACTAACTTTGAATAAATTCAACTTTAAAACCAAATATTTTAGATGGTTACTAATTAAGGATTATTAATATGGTTTTACAACAGCTTAAGTTCTGGGACTTGAATTGCCTAGTCAATTAAATACTAATCAATAATAATTGATTACACCTGCCCCAATGTGTAATCTGAAAGCTAAGTATGGCTGTTAAGTCCAAGAACTGGGAGGTCAACACACACACCCTCGATTACCGCAGCTAATGTTAGAACCCATTTTATTACTGGGTGAATTGAGTTACAATTAGTTAAATGGCTAAATTGTATTTCAGGTGATTATAGGATGAAATTAAAAAATATATATATTTAAAAAAAATATATATATATATAATATATATTTAAAATAATAAATAATAAAATAAAATAATAATAAATATAATATATATATAAAATATATATATATATTTTTTAATTTCATCCTATAATCACCTGATATACTATTTAGCCATTTAACTAATTGTAACTCAATTTCATTTTATAATCACATAAATGCAAAATTATATATAGGGGATTGTAGCATAAAAGTAAATAAAATTGAACATACATGCAATTTGCAAACTAACAAATGTCATTCAATCATTCTAGAGACATATATACATAAAACATGCACATGGTTGCAATTAGTGTCAAAATGCCATAAACAAATATATAGGCTTTGTTTGTAAAGATTAAAGTAAAATCCAATATATGCTTTCTGTCATGTTTAGTTTTTTATATGTTTTTGTATAGACATATACACACCCTTCACTTTTGTCTTACAATCCCCTCTTGTTATAGAATATACTTATTTTCTACTAAAGGCATCATATAATGAAACTAAAACATATAAGCATATGATTAAAAAACTGTAAAACTATTTGTTAGTTTACATACCATATTTAATTTTATTTTCTTTTGTCTACAATCCCTTATATGTAAGTTTACCATTGATGGAAATGTAAAATGAAATTGATATCTCTTTTACAATTGTTTTATATATAATTTCTCTATTTTGATATTTGTACAACAAAACTTAATATATAGGCTCTATGTTTAAAGATAAGTTAAATCCAATATAAGTTTTATTATTATAGTCATTTTGTCTACCACAAAATATTAAATACCATATAACCTAGGCCCCCTATCAGTATTATAAGTTTAAAATGACAGCCATTGATAGACAACAACTCATTTTTAATAATGGTAACAATCAACATTTAATGTTAGAAGAAAGAGAATTATCTAAAAATAATTCTTATATATTTTCCTAAATAATAATTTTGTTTGTATTTAATTTATAATATTTAAGCCTAATCTAAAATCATCCATTTAATAAGTGATTATTAACATTTAGTAACATTAAACTTATAGATAATAAAAAATATCCAATTAAAAAAGCAGAGACCATAGTCATCTATTTAAATATAATATTTAGATGTTTAAAAATAAAGTTTTATTTTTTATCTTTTCTTAATAGATGTTTTCATATTAATTTAGAGATCAAACAGATCTTAATCTTGCAATGATAGATATTGGGGATTTTGACTTTTTTGATTAAATCTGATTGAATCCCAATTCTCAAATTATGTAATTAATTCCCAATTGCCAAGAATCTAAGATATAAAATAAAATAAAGTAAAGAGCCCTAGGTTGGATACCAATATTTTGAATATAGCCTAGATTACCTAGACATCAATATAATTATATAGACAAATTGAATTCAAAATGAATAAAACAATGGCAAATCTAGAACTTCAAGTTGGGGCACCAATAGGAGTATAAGGGGCACCAATTTTTAACCTAAAGGATGCAAGTGAATATAGGGGGCAAAAAATCAAGCTTAGGGGCACAAAAAAGCATATTATGGAATGAAAAATCAAGCTTATAGGCACAAAAAGGTGTTTAGGGGCAAAAAATAAAGTTTAAAGGGTGCAAACTTAGGTTTTTGAGGGGCACAATATGTGGCAACCGATCAAAAGGGCGACAGATGAAAAGGGCGACAGTCAAAAGGGCGACAGTCAAAAGGGCGACAGTCAAAAGGGCGACAGGGTATTAGACCAAGAACTACTTAAGTGGAAGGATGGGAAACCTCGTTTCTTAGAAAATCTTAGAATCTTAGCAATAACAATTTTTGTGCTAACAATTTGTACTTGTATGTTAAAATGGGGTTCTAATATTTAAGTATGCTCATACATTGTACATTGAAACATAGATCAGTGGGGTTTATTTATTTCATTCACTGAAATCACTATACCATATAAGCCAGCATGGAATTCTTGCATCTGGCATATAAGACGGAAAATTGAGACTTTTTTTCGGCGCGCAATTCCATATTGAACCAAACGCAATTTTTACAATCTTAATTTTTTTTGGCATTACCAATTGTCAAAATAATGTTTTGCGATAGTCTTATATTTTCATTTTCATACGACTTGTTACAATAAATAGAGGACTGATTATCTTTGTTTTTTTAAGTTGAAATTTTTAAATTTAAACAGTGAACAGACTGTGAAATTCTTTGGGGGGAATAAGGGGATAGGTAAGGGCCGTGTTGAGCTTGAGTGTGTACATGTAGCCATTTGGTTTAGTTGGGTGCATATATAGCTACATGTAGTTATGCTAGTAGAAAGCTGATGGAAGCAGGCTGCATATTGATTTCTTTAAAATGGATAACTCATGCATAGTATGTGAAAATGAGGTCCGCCATCGTCAGCAAGGCTTGCAGTGTGATGGCTGCCATCATTGGCAACACCGAACATGCAACAGCGGCATTACATATTACGCTTTTAACAAATACTTTTAATGTACGTGGAACTCGTATTTTCAATATAAATACACTTTAATTGTTGCCCTTTTGACTGTCGCCCTTTTGACTGTTGCCCTTTTAACTGTCACCCTTTTGATCTGTCGCCCTTTTGACCTGTAGCCCAATATGTTCTGTCAAGCTATTTAAGGGGAGTGGCTGCCTCTACCCTTAAAACTGCCCCTGGATTCAAATTAATGCTAAAAATTCAACTCATTTTTTACTTTAATGTCATTTATATTAGGGATTTATCCAAGTCATTGGGGTCATTTTATTTTATATAGGCTTTTCCTAAATGTAATTTAAATAATATGTAGCATAGACTAGATAGGATGTCGGGTAATAAGTCAAAAAAGTACAACTAATTACTAAAAATAAAATTGTTTAGCAAAATATGTGTGCAAACAGGCAGCAAACCTTTGCTATGGCTAATGGTATGGTATGGCTAATGCTAAACTTTAATAGTGTAAAGGACAATGCCCCCTTCCAAGCTCCAAGTATGGCTAGCTTCTTATTTTTTAGTCTATTTCAGTTCAAATGATTTTACTTTTAGCCCCTAGGCCCTATTTGAGACTAAATAAAGCACAAAAATAGTTACAATTTTATGTTATAAAGCCTAAGCAGCTAGGCCTAAAGAAAGTTTGCAAAGATTTTTCATCAATAGGCATAATGGATGGTATATTTAGGCCTATAAATTCAGACAACTTTGTAGTTTTACTAGGCCTATCAAGTAGGCCTAGTACTTCATATAATGAAACTAATAATAAAACTAGAAATAAATAAATAAATTTTTTCTATAAATAGCCTATGCTAGGCTGCTAGGCCTAGTTTATACATATGATATGCACAGCACACACACACAGCATCACAGCAGTGGCAGGCGGCAGCACCACTATCAATTATCAAAACTAAAATATCAAGCGCCAATGGCAAATAAAATTATAAACAGTGAAAGACTACAAAAAGTGAAATATATATTGCTTGTTATATCACATCATCAATCAAATTAACTTCGTGTCATAAACTCAGACCCCTGTAAAACGGTCCTGTCGCTTCTCACTTCTTGAAACTTTGTTATATTTCCACGAATCTAGCCAATATTAAAAACGTGCGTCTAGAGTACGCATTTTAACGAAACGATGCCAGCTTAGTTAAACTACCTTCACCTAAATAATATACATAGCTGTGCCTAGTTTTATAGTTAAAAATAATTTAACTAACTTTTCTATTCTTTTCTATTAGAGTACTGGACTACAGGAATTAATACTTATAGCTCCATTATTAGATAGGCCGGTCAAAAGTCCTTGCCAAAAGTAAGACACTATTCTAAATATTTTCTATTCGTTTCATATTTATTAATAATCATTCATTTCTTGTCAATCTATTCGCAGATTTTTCTCGACCGAATCTGTCTTAGGCAAATTAAATTAAAACCCCGTAAATTTTACGGTAGGGTGCATAGATGTGTTCTAGAACCTACTACTGTCAGATAAGTGTTCGGTCGAAATGTACTAACAATATTGATGAGTTAGGCCTTCTTAAGCCCTTGATATGGGCTTTATCGGGCCTCAAAGCAAAGAAATTAATCACTTACATGTGATATATGTACATGTAATACTTTCGCCTCCTACGATCCTGTCAGATATTGGTCGAGTCGATCAAAGGTGCATACATGTACATGCATGTGGAGGCCGCATCTAAATATAATATGTGCATTTACGTAGGTCCTACGCTACATGTAAGAAAAAACAGCGAGAGATAATTGGAAAGGAGAATATGAAATGTAAAATAAGCCAATCCGTAGATTAAGCTAATCCGCCGATAGAAACCAGTCTTTACCCAGGCACATGTAGCTTTCCAACTAGAAGAGACTCGGGGGGCCAACCTGCCAACAATATGTCTCATCACAACAATGTTGAAAGTCTATAGCTATATCCTTATCAATACGACAAATGTGTACACATTTACATGTGCATACATTCCAGCTCATTTCTAAGAACATCGAATTTATAGCGTCATTCACTTAAGTTTTCCATGACTTATAGCTGCTCACATAAATCTGGATTTTAAGTCATTGACATACAACTACGCACTCTGATTTTAACATTCCCCAAATGCCAGCTTATGTACGCAAAAAACACGACTGCAAGAAAGTACGAGCGTACACAGGCCATATAATATAACTGATTACACCTGCCGCCCCAATGATGTGAAACTGGCAACTCAGCCGCAGCTATTGCGCGGCGCACCTGAAGGCTGCGTACGGGCCGTGCGGCGGCTGTTGTTCAGTCTGCTATAGACCCGGTCGCCACGCACACACATCCTCAACAATCCCAGACAATAATGCTGGTACCCATTTTACACAGCAGGGTGAACTGTAAAGCAATGCATAGTAAAATTAAATTGTCATGCTATAAAGAACACAACAAGTTGTTCCATAGGACAGGGAATCAAACTCCCGACCTTCAGATCATTAGTCCGACACACTAGCAACTATAATGACTAAAAACCCCTCACCCTCCAAGTGTATTAATATAGTATTACACCCAACAACATCTTAAATTTTCCATTCCGAATCCAGTCGTGAACAAGTGTGGCAGCTTTTATTTAATAGCCTACTCTCTTCTGGGCATATGAGCGCGCAAGACTGTCGATTTTTGTTCTGCCACGTCAGCGCTATGGTTTAAGCCATAGACAAAAGTTTCTAGCATCGAAATTCAGCTTACTATACCTTTTCAAGCTGGACTTTGGCAAAGGTGACTTCAATTTTGGCAGCCCATGGAAAAAGCATACGCCTGCCAGCAACATGTCTATGGTCAAATGTGGTAGAATCGGTTAAAGCGTGCATTCAACTTTGGCAAAAGTGAGCGAATTTTGGCAACTCAACCGAAGAAGATGCCGAACGCGCGTATTTCGCTGCAGGATCGAGAACGGCTGGTGCGCAGCTACCAAGAAGGAAGAGACTGGAGACGATTGGCGAAGGACCTCGGCATAAAGAGAACCACGGCCGACACAATTATCCACAGGTTTGTCACTGAAGATCGCGTTGCGCTGAAGCAACGAGGAGGAGCCGTGAGGCCAAAATTTACACCACCAATGTTAAATGCTGTGACTCGGTTTGTTGAAGAGAAGCCCACCATAACGTTGAGGGAGATGAAGGAGAAGATGGAAGCCGAACTTCCAGGCGCACCTGGCGTGTCGGTGCAGGCAATCAGCCAATCAGGCAATCAGACAGTATCGTGCTTTGTGCTTAAATCTTGTTTCCTAGTCCGTTTGTTACCGTTTTCCGTTCAGTTTATTGAGTTGCCAAAATTCGCTCACTTTTGCCAAGTTGAATGCACGCTTTAACCGATTCTACCACAGTTGACCATAGACATGTTGCTGACAGGCGTATGCTTTTTCCATGGGCTGCCAAAATTGAAGTCACTTTTGCCAAAGTCCAGCTTGAAAAGGTATAGTAAGCTGAATTTCGATGCTAGAAACTTTTGTCAATGGCTTAAACCATAAGCGCTGACGTGGCGACTAACTCCCGAAAAAGGCATGTGTAATCTCGTATAAAACCATAGACATAAAGACTTTACGGGATATTATTGAATATTACCAAATAAAATCCCGGAGAACGCAAAAAATTGTCACGGAAAGTCATTATTTCTATGGATTATTGACATTTAACGCCCGATTACTCTGTCCCACTTTGTCAAGGACACAAATGTCTATGGAACAATAATAGTAATACCCATGCTTTGCGGGCGTTAATAGTATAGCTTTTTGCAGCCCATTTGGGCCTATGCGCATTGAATTTAATCCCAAATAGGTTTGCCAATGTAATTTGGAGCTTTTGTCTATGGTAGCAAGGCTGGCACAGCGGCACTTAATTTGGTCCAACAAGCATCAGTTTGGTCAAAACGCTCGTGAGCCATTCGGCAAATTCTTGCCCTCTTGAAACAGTCTGCAGGTTGTTGCGTACCGCTGGAATGTCAGCGTCTCTACCAACAATTTTCAGTCGCTTTTCCAGAGCTCTGCTGATAGTAAAAATCTGATAACCAACTGGAACTTCTTTTAACTTCTTTTAACTTCTGCTGCATTTCGGCAACGTAAGCAAAGGCTTCGTCTCAACTGCATCGAGTAGCAGCTGGACCTGAGGCTCTCACAACTTGCTTTGGCGATTGACACCCCTTCGCAGGCGATCTCTGCCGCCAGTGGTTTCAACGCGCTGATAGATGCTGTAAACCATCTTTTCTTTTACATTCCCAGCAGCCTTGCAATGTCATTTGGTTTTCACCTCTGTCGAGCGCTTTGATCGCAAGCCAATGGTTCGACAGCCCAGCATATGGTCCACAATTCTGATACGTAAGCCCAAATGGGCTGCAAAAAGCTATACATTATTAGTACATTAATACCCATGCTTAAGGGCGTTTATGGGAAAATCAGAGGGCCCTAAAAAATAAATAAAGCGATTTGTTCAATCGTTAACAAATAAGTGCACAAATTAACGCATAGGAAATTCAGAGATGCTCGTAACCGCACGTAATGCTTCTTTTTGGGGTTTTTCATCGACGTTATATTTTTATATTCTATCTAAGAGTCGAGTTAAAAATTATAGAAACTTAAGTTTTCTTTTTCTTTCATATTGCACTTACTAATCGTCATATATGTAATTCTCTGATCTATAATTCTATTTAGTTACATACTTCAGTAAAAAGGCAGTGCATCAAAAAATTAGATTCGTCGTTCATCTAGGTTGCCGTAACCCCGTGACTTCGCTGTTTTCCTAATAGCTATCCACTTTTCACGGCAGACGAATCTCTTGCCTATAGAACTTTTCCCAGCTAAGCTTCTCTGCATCGCTTGTGTAGTCCAGCTGCACAGCCGCGTCAAAGTACGGCAGCAGGATGCACTGACGCCTCGCCGAGTTCCAGTAGAATCCAACGCAGTCCGAGTGAGGAATGGCCAGGCATTTCAGGGTGCAATCTTCCGGAGCTGATTTCTCCGGGATGGTCATCCAGCAGCCAGCTTGAGGCTGGTCGTAGTTCAGAATCGGCATTCTTACAAAACGGACAGTTGTCTCGGCGTTTCGCACTCTGTTAAAGCTATCGGCGGTGTAGCAGAGGACATTGTGTCGGGCAACGCAGCCATGGTCCCAGATGGCATTTGCATCCATGGCGACGCAGTCTTCTCCAATTCCTCTACTGTTTGGTTCGCCAGGCCCAAAAACTATGCAATCGCAAGTTTTAAAAGAGTTACGTAAATGTAGGTTAAGCAAAGAAGCATCATTCAAAAAAGGCATTGATGCTGTTTTAATCGAAAGAACAAACAACGTTGTGTATACTTACTATTTTCGTTTCCCGTGGTGACTTCGCCATCCTCAATCCATACCCATCCGCTCCTCAGTTTATTCCTCTCAGCCAGAGCGTCCACCAGTCCAAGCCACCAAGACAGCGAGTTGAGATTGCCGCCATTTGGCTTTTTTGTTTTTCTGAGCATCTTGTCCTTTTCGATAGCCAGATACGCTTCTCTGCCAAGCATTTCTTTGCCTTCGTCGTGGCACAGTTTCACCGCCTCGCAAAAGGTGAATGAGCCCACATAGGCGGAGACGTTAAAACCGTTATTCAGTTGCACACTTATTGGGAGATTCGCGTCAACATTCGCGTTGGCCAGAAGATTCAACTGTAGCAGCAGGTAAAGAAACAGTGACTTCATTATTATATATTAAGAGTAACTACTTCTGATTAGTGATTTCGAGAAAAGAATAATCATACCTTTACCAATATATAGCCTCAGAACTGCATGGGCGAACGCTTTCCCTACACTGTTTGCATATTCCAGTTTGGAATCGTGAGTAAATACCAGCAGCTAATGGACCGGAAGCTGCCTAATGCAGATCGCAAATATTTCTCACTAAAAAATTGCAAATAAAGTGTCTTCCGTTTGTAATAAAGCCTCGGTCCATTAGTGGAGTGCGAACGTAGCATCGTATTGCTGGTATTAATACCTAGTACTATCATGTATTCGAGCTAAGCTAAGTTTTACTTTACCGTACCTGACACTTACGGAATGAGAGATTTTCGTTCAGAGTATCTTTGCATCTCAAAGTATCAGTCTTTGGTTCCTTCATGAGTAATAACATAACCGAAACTGTTTACTCGATGTGTAAATTGCTAGGGCATGTGGCAACGATCGGCACTGTTCAAATTCAACTACCCGAATACAACATTATTCTGGTTCGGCAATTGTGTACATAAGAGCGGCAGCTGTTTGTAAAATGCAGACAAAGCTGTCTATTTTCCTCACTCATGAAGCTGAATGATCGCCTAGATTACTTACCTGTAAGTAACTAATGAGGTTCGATGAATGAGGAGTCGAAAAGTTTTCTTCACAGACATCACAGAGAAGCAGACGGTCCAGCCAAAGCGGCAGTTTCGATCTGTGTACAATTTCAAGTTTTGACAAACTTTGGAAAATTTGGCAAAAGCTCCCGGAAAGATGTTTAAAGAAAAATATGCATAACTAGCTAGCTAAACTACCTAAGCTATATTAAGCTCAGATTATAAGTTCTGCTCACTCTGAGTTCAAAAATATTATTCAGTGCTGTCTTCGTATTACGGTAAAAATGACAGTTGTGCATTCCTAAGATATGAGTAGTTTAAAGGTTTAAAATGTACTTTTGCTAAGTGAACCTCGGATCGGTGTACTTTTAATAAGTAGCTATTTTATTATTCGCATTTCGCACAAATAAGTACTCGCGTGAAAACTCGAGTTTGTCTTTAAAAAACAAAAGTTAATATGTTAAGTAGGATTATAATTGTCGCAATATGTATACTTTTAACTGTAAGCGGCTCGATAAACTTCTAACTATAGTTGCATTATACAATATAAAATATATAAAGATTCATCCATGCATGTGATTACATTAATAAAAGTTATAAACAATACCGCTAATCCAGTTCATTATAACGAGACAATAGCTAATATGAGCGTAGATAAATAGTCTTAATAAACAGTATACGAGACGTACTTTTAAATAGAAATTTATTCACCATTATGTTCTTTTTTATTTCGTTCAGAACTTCTTTTTAAGAAACTTCTCCCATTTCAGTTTGTCGGCGCTGTCTGTAAAATTAAGCGACACGTTGGAGTCAAAGTAAGTCAGCAGAATGCAGCTAAGTCTGACTGAATGCCAGTAGAATCCGATGCAGTCCGTTCCTAGCCTGGCGCAACTGGACGAACAGGCCATCCGGCCGATCGGTGAAGCGTCAGTCCAGCAGCCGGGATCCATCTGAGTGTAACTCGCAATTTCTACCCTCTCAAACTGGCTGACGCTGTTGGTAACAGCTGCTAGAACGTCGGACCCGTTGATGTTGCTGTAGCAGAACACAGCCGGTGTAAGCGAGGCGGTCGTGGACCTGCAGCTGACGTCTTTCAGACCAGTTGGTGAGGCCAACGCGCAGTTTTCATTGGCTCCACCGCTCGGCTCCCCGACGGAGAACAGACTGCTTCCCGAGCCGGTTTTTTGCCCGTCTCGAATCCAAACCCAGCCGTCGAAATTGGTGCCCCGCTCGTTTAGCGAGTCCGTCAGACCGACCCAGTAGTGGCTAGGCAAAACACCTGGAGCGCTCGCAACGCCCGACTTGATGGCAGAGTACACCTCGCGGCCGATAATTTCTAGCTTAGCTGCGTGACATGTTTCCATCGCCGAGCAGAAGCTCCTAGTGCTGCCGCGATTGCTGACACACCAAGGCGACGGCCCGGATGTCAGCACTAGTGGCAATGAGGACCTTGGACAGCTTGCTAACACAGTTTCTCTGAGCCCGAAGACGATTGCGCACACGAAGACTGAGATTCCGTTGATATGTCCCATTTCAACGTGTTTAAGAAGCTTCTCAGAATGAAATTTCATGAAATTTCAGGAGAATTTCTGCAGCTTAAATACACTGAAATAACTAAACAAGGCTGAACAGGTAAATGAAATTTCTCCGTGAGTTTGCATTCAATCAATTCGTGTATACTTGAAGTGTTTGCTTGAGCGTTAGAAAAACCTTTTACCATCAGGATGTTAGAACAAGTTTTCCCAGATACGAACGTAGTGAGGCACTTTAGACTAAATATTTATATCAATGTATGATCCGTTGAGTAGCAACGGCAGCGCCGTAACTTCACGCACAGTAACACTGAGACGTTGCCGTTTCAATATTTGCTTGGCCCCTCATCCGCAATTTTCTGGAAGAGTTTTAGCATGTGTTTTTAAAAGCTCTGTTAACTTTTTGCTTGCTGAATTACAATAAGATAACTTATCGTGGTAAAGTCAAAGCTATATTTCCATAATATTTTAAACTTTAATTTTTCTATAGAAGAGAGAATAAAATCAAACTTGTTTACCAACTGCTTGTGATGTGTTCCTTATTACTGAGACCTTTCTCGGTAATCAAAGAAAATCACTTCTAGCTCCTAGCTAGGCAACCCAGTAATCAAATGAAGGTAACTTATTTATATTGAGTCCGGATTAGTTGATCTCTTCCTTGAGTAGTTCTCGTGCTCAGGAGGCTGTGTCTTCTCCTAGTAGATCGGTCAGTCGATCTGGCGCCTTGATTCTTTCTTCTTTGTTGGTCCTGGTACGCTCTACTCCTTCTAGCAGTGACTTAATGCACTCTAGGTATAGCTCCGGTAATCACCGATAGTCCTCTAGGATCTATCAGGGTAGCTCTTCTGGAGACTACAGCCAATGGAGTCTCAATAGACTCAAGAGTCTCAATAGACTCAAACTCAACACAAATGAGACGTCTCAAACTACTGGCGCAAATGAGTAAGGCTTACCGCAAGAACTCGAATAGACTTCTTCTGTAGGAAGTTCCTTGGCTTCCTCTTCGGAGCTTCTCCTTCCGGAGACCGGTTGTTGGCTCCGGGTCCGCTTCGGACCACTTGTTTTTATAGAGATTCGGACCCTCATAAGGTCGTTGGGTGCATTTTCTCTAAATGTCAAAGGTTCAACTTTTGGTTGCTGTCAAGCATTACAGGGTAGAGTTGCGCAACTAGTCTACTGTAAGCGCGCATGATTGGTTACCGTAGCTGGTAGTTTTTTGTTTCTTTTGATTGGTTCATCAGGGTGCAAACCGGGTGCAAGCCAAATGATGAATCGCAGGTGGGGTTTGAACTGACAATTGTAGGTCACACATGATTGATTGGTTACTAAAAAATAGCATGACCGACTTTTCGCTTTTCTGATTGATTAATGTATATGTGGTTTAACACTTATTTATATACATGCTACATGCTATACTACTGAATGAAATGTATAAGTAGTATGTTTACAATTTTTATGTATTTTTGAGGGAGGCAGAATACTCTACACTTCTCTTGGTGACTGCTTAAGTTTTATAGACGGATGGTGTGACATTTGGTCATAAGTAATAGTCTCGTAGCTACTTCGTGCTTGTTTAGCCAACTCTTGTGACTTGAAACAATTTTTCTGCAACTATAGCTGGCTACTGACTTTGCTGAGCATGCAGTGGTTTATGCTCTAGTCTTATAGGAAAAAAGCTCTGAAGTTCGCAACAGTACGTGCATGGCTAAAAGACACAGCTCTATAACAAAAGTTTTTCACAAGTTATCTACTGAGTCATATATAGCCATGACTGAAAGGCAAGACCAGAGAAGACAAAATGACTGAGACGCGATGAACAAATTCGAAATAATTGTTTTTTACTGGCCAACACAACAAGCAAGATGCTCGCTACAATAGCCGAACAAATATAATTCTAATTAAGAGATTAAAGAATGTCTTTTTACTGTAAGAATAGCTGTTTATAAAGTTAAACATGCTTAGATTTGAACAAATATCCTATAGTAGCTACTTAAATCTTCAGGAGCAAAGATTTTGGAATATGACAATAGCTTGTCTGATTTTAAACTAGGCCTAGCTATATAGTCAGCTATTCATCGTAGTTTATAAATTTCTAGCTCTGAGGTCTACGCGCTTTTCGAAGCAAAATTGAAACCAACTTGTAATTTTGAATCAAACTCATGAGAGACTTGATTGCTGTGTTTGCAGTTCAGAAGTCCAAAAGGAAAATCTATGTATGTGTTAATCTTTATTTTAGTCTCAAACTACAAGCTCCCCTGGTATTGCATTTTGCTTTGAAAACCTGGGTCCACTTTTAGAGTTAGCTAACACGATTTACGGAACTATAGCTTCCTTCAAATTTAGCTGTCCATAATGGTGTATGCTGTACATCGATCGGTGGATAACAAACATCGATGCGATGTAAAATTATCTTTCAGAGACGCCGAGTTGATGTCCTAGCTGGCATATGGTGCACGCGGCGCTTATCACTGAATAAAAAGTTACAAGAAATGTATAAATATTGGCAAAACTAATATTTAGTAAATTTTTGCTCTGGCTAATTAGAATTTCCTTCACATAAAACAAAAACCATTGATACGCTCGTATAAGAAAAAAATCTCTGCAAGTTGTAATAACAATCAAGGATATAAATTATAAATTTACATAAATACACACACATACAAAAATACATACGCACATAAAGTAATAAGAATCATTGCAAAACTACGTAGTACGACGTCTTAAGTACGACAAGAATGGGACTGGGGGCTTGCGTAAAAGCAAAAGCTGTCTCTAGAGTTTGGTCTGATCAACAGAGTAAATCACAGATAGCGCTTTTGATTCAATAAAAAACTTGTCCTCTTGTTTTTAAAGCAAAAAGATTTTCCGGTTCAAAGCTAGCTGTATGATTTCTGATAATCAAAAACCTGAGCTACGCTCGTAATTCTAGTACCAGTTGATTTTAGAAATCACGCAAGACCAACTGCTATTGTTTGTTGATTAGCCCATTGCACTCGAACAGCAAGAATTGAGGTATTAGATAAAATTAAAATTACATGACAAAACACAGGCACAGAAACACTTAAAAAAATACACTCGCATAGACAAAACAGCTAAATAAAAAAGTCTAAACTCAAAGCTTTCAGGACGTCGTGTTATTTTGAGGACGTACACTTCACATGACTAACATTTTTACTAAAATTACCAATTTCACCTAAAAGCTCGATGCTAATGTAGCGAATTTCTATTTTTTAGAAGTAGCTAAACTAGCTCCTGATCTCCTTGTAAAAATTTTCTACAGTTTTCAGAAGTCGATGAAGTTGCGGGACCACTTCAACAGAAAATATATCTTGCTAATGCACTTTCGAGCAAAACTGGGCCTTCGAATAAATTCCATTAAATTTGAAGTGTTAACTAAATCCTCTAAATGGGTTTCTTCACTGACGGACGTCGACGTACTTGACCAGCAGGCTGCAGTAACGGCTGGCCTCGTCTTTATAGTTAAACGATAGTAGCGGAACATTGTGATGCACATAGAGCTGCTCCAGCTCCTCCAGGCTCGTTAGTTTTCTTCCAAGGCAGACGTGATCGCCGCGATTGCAGAAGCGCCAGCATTCGAACCGGAGTTTGCACTGCCGGCTACCAAGAGCCAGCGTGAACAAAGACACTTTCACTGGCTCGAATTCTCCCGACACGGACTGCTCCGAGCGATAGGCCAGCACGCCGTCAGCGTCCTCATCAATTTCGTCTAGACGGTAAATTTCTAAGAAAATAGCGCGATCCTTTATCGGGAAGCTGTGATTGGCTAGCTCCAATGTCACGTGACCATCGAGGCCTGCGTCGTAGGGACGCGTTTTGAAGACAACTTCGCCAGAGTTGCCGCTCAGCAGGACACTGAAGGTTCGGTTGCTGGTCAGCAGTGATTGGTGAAACTCGGCTCTTCCTGTTTCGTTAAAAATTACGTCAGTTTGAGGCAGGTATCTGACTCTAACTGGTTTTAACCCCCTCCCCGCGCCGGACTAGTCTCGTTTTGGTGGGTTGGTGGGGTGCTGGTGCTCTGCGTGTGTGCGGGGCTTAGGGCAGCCTCCCCCTCCGCTCTTTGCTATTTAGTCACGCGTCGTGGCCGCTAAGTCGGCGTAATTTTGGCAAATTATATTTTTTTCTCTATTAAATTACAAAAAATAATTTATTTCGTCGCTTAAAGGGTTCGCTTCCTTCAGGTAAATTTAGGTTAAATCCCATGATTGCCTGTTTCCTTATTAGTCATTGAAAATGGTTAATATCTTATAATGTTTTGTCCTGTTGCGAAGTCACTGAAGCTTTGTCAAGCTGACGAGTCATAAACCCAGCATCAAACCACAGCGACACTCTCGAATCTTTACCATACTACTGAACGCAAATAAGTAGTAGCGTTTGATTCTTCGTCATGTATACGAGATCGCCAACTTAAGAGCAACAGGAAAGATATATGAGGTCGAATCCTAAAACCTCTAATGCGTAATGATACTCGCCAATAAAGTCCTGATCGGCTAGTCGGTCGATGTCGTCGAAATTGTCGATGTCAATCACCGCCACGCGCATTGTCGGATCCTCGCCGCCAGTTCCTTGGGTGATGCGGAGGGTGCGCAGGAATCGTGGATTGAGGCAATTCCTAATGAGCTCGGTGCGTCCCAGTTCTACGAATCGTTTCGTGTTCGGCACGTTGACGAGGAGAATCACCATCGGGTCTGATCGGCTGAGCAGGTCTTTGTCGGCCAGATTATTGCAGCTAATCGACACTTCGTATTCTTGAGCCATGTCGCTGTGAACAGGTTGATTTAAATGGTTCTAAATAGAAAAGATACGAGTTCTGCGTCTGCCTACTAACAATAGTCAGTAGTAGTTTCTAGTTTATCTATATTATTCGTGCGGCAACTAAAGTAAAGGGACGCTACAGGATATTGTCATTTGACTACCAGCCAATCTCACCTCCCGACGACTAAGGTTAAGTTAGGTTTCCGTTATGATTAGAGTTAGAGTTTAGGTTAGATTAGGACTTGGTTTGGTTTAGGGTTTAAGTTATTTTTATTGGAGGCAGGGGGGGTTGTGTGCACCCTGGCGCACTTTAAGCGACATTGTCACACAACCGGCGAGAGGCATTACGCCCATTCCGCCGACTACCCTGAGCAGGCACACAAGCGCGCGGATACGTACGCAGTCATACGCACAGGTAAACACACAGGAGTGCACAGCGGCCCTAACTTTATTTATCGTTAGGCATGAACACTTCACTGTGTCTTGGGGGTTGGCCCTCAAGCTGGGCGTTAATTGCACGAGCAGAGCCAAGCGGAAATTCCAATTTAGCCCCAAAATAATGTGACTGCACTTAGAATCGAGCCTGGAAATATCTGAAATATTTCTTAGACTGATTTGCATGTTTGTTTAAATAATTAGTTCATGTGTTTTTAGTCGCTTCAAAAACAGCAATTTCCTTAATTTATATTTCGAATCGTTTTACTTGCTAATCAAGAGCATAAGATGCATAAGATATTTGGAGTGCTTGTGTGTGTGTATTCCTACGAAATTTGCAGTCAGCTTGGCGCTCACAGGGTTGAAATTCAATAAAATGAGAAAGCCTGCAGTTTCCCCAGAGGATTGTGCAGACAACTGTATAGAAAATGAGATTTACAGTGAACTCTCTGGGATGAAGAGAATAACTGAGAAAAATCTCTACTCAAAGTGAGGCAGTCTGGAATAATCAATTCTGAAACGCTTTGTCAGCAGTCTCTCGTCTGCTTTGTTTTAAACGACGCTGTTTTTTTGTTTTTCTGAGGTAGAAATATGCAGCTCCCTTTAGCTTATACCTCGTACTTTGCTGGAACTGGTAATTGATATTTTGTAATGAATATCTGGCAAACGAATTCTTATACACGTAGATATAAGCCTCTGTTTTAATTTTCCAGATTCTGCTATAACAGTTCTAGGATCTGACTACTAATAGTAGTTAATGTTATAACAAACTAGGATACACGTGCGGAATCGAACCCGGGGTAATCTGACTCAATAATCAGACACATTAATCCGCTGATCTATGCTATATAAGGTTCAAATACTAGCTTATTTCAATAGCTATAAGTATACTGCAGGTGTATACTTACCGTGCAGGATCAAATGCTTAAAGTGCAAAGAAATCAGTATTTGAATTTATTAAAATAACGCTGGAAACCTGCTTCCTTAAAGGCAGCCAAGCTAGCTGATTAAATGCAAAGCCCCACAGCGCACGTGGATAAATCCGCCATCCTCTATAGCAAGGAGGGAAGCAATTTCCTCTCATTGGATGATCTGCGCTGTTCCGATCTCTGTCTTCCAGTTCTCTCTCTCTCTCTCTCTCTCTCTCTTTTATCCCGTCCCTGACTCTTCTCCGTCGTGGTCCGTACACTCAATGTACACCCATATGCCCGGAGATTTGGCTTGGGGTTCGACTATACGGCTGGAATGAAAAGGAGAGTGAAAGAGAGGAGAGAGGAGAGTATAGAGGAGACATATGGATATATGTAGAGTAGAGAGCAGTACGGTACACTTTAGAAATACATGTACTGTTCGCTCAAAATCTATCAAAAAAGGATTATATATCGTTACAATGGTTGCGATTTTCTAGGTCAACCTAATTGGTAATAGAAGATTTTTGTCCGCCAAGTGACTCAGAGCTGAATTCTTAGGCCCCGCTTTTTCGCAAATTGGCTGTAGGCGCTAAATGTTTATATATAAATATTGTGACAAGATGGTGTGACAAGAGACCCCAACTTCGACAAGAGACACCAGTGAGACAAGCGACGCAATTGTGTGACAAGTGACACCAGTTTGACAAGTGACACTATTGTGACAAGTGACACCAGTTTGACAAGTGACACTATTGTGACAAGTGACACCAGTTTGACAAGTGACACTATTGTGACAAGTGACACTAGTGTGACAAGGGACACTATTGTGACAAGTGACACCAGTGGGACAAGTGACACAAGTGTGCCAAGTGACATTAACTGTGACAAATGTCTGTGACAATCTGATACGATAGCTCAACAATCTAGAAATGATTTTTAAATCATTCATTCTACATAGTCCGTATTAAAGCCTTATTGATACAGCAAAAGAATTCTTCATACAAAATAACAACTACTTGCTATGTGCACTTTTAGCAAGGCCCGGCTATTTGAGCTATGGTGAATTTCTGCTTTGAGCTCGAGACTTCATATCATTAATAATACAAGTTACCCATGGCCATGTTGATCTGCTCGGAAAGAGGCTTGGAAAAAGGGAAGGCGCTGAGCTTGAGTAAAATATCCGCGTGTTGGGACCAGGCCAGTCAAATGTACTTTCTGTATACAAGGGCGAGAGTTTATTGAGTGCAGTTTAGCTAATATAAACCAAAATGAGCGGGAACATAAAAAAGAATCGCCTGATACGAGGAGATTCTGTCTATAGCTCATCTCCTAGTATCAGACGATTCTTTTTATGTAATCCACGGCATGCAGTGCGACCCGAATATAACGCCTTATCTCCACCGGATAATGAGTTATCTCCGCTAGCCATGTCTATCCATCTCGTTGGTTTGTCTATGGTAAACCATTTATACGTCATTTCTAAACCGAAACATTTAAAAACTTTTCAATCGTGTTTAAATGTACTCTAGCAACGGCCGTTCTATCACGCTGATGATAGAACATTGCCTATCTGAATCGACGTCTAGATGGGTAATCTTCGACCGAAAGACTCAAAGATATGTAGACAAATGACAGTGCTCTGATGAAATGCTTTAAATCTTGCGCCTGTCACTGCTTTAAAGCAGCAAAGAAATGCTCTCATTTGTAGCTGGCAAATTGCTGTCGATCTTGAGCTAAATGTGGGCTTAGAAAAGCCTGTGCAAAGGTCTTATCTAGCCACGCCCCTGTAATGTAGCACTGCGAATTCGTTCGAACGTCAAAGCGGCCTTTATAGCAGAGATTTTTTGCTAATGCAGCTCTGCATGGCTTCCTCTTCTTCTTGCGAAGCTTTATACTCTAGACTGCAATTTCTGACCATGCAGCTCCTTTCTCCCGTCTGCAAGGAAGGACGGGTTTAGAATTATAGTCTGAGACAGGGCCTTTGAGTTCATCCGATCTGATCTGAAGAAACAGAAAAAATAGAATGAATACAATTTTGATCGTTGTAGCGGAAACGGTGCAACTAAAGATGGGACGGTTTAGTAGCAAAATTGGGTTTGTCACGAACTAATAGACAATGCCGTACGCGACACTTGCTTCAATTCCCTGAATTGTTCTACCAGCTCTACCAGCACTACGGCTGTACATTTTTACAATTTTCAAACTCTTTCCTAATGTCATCTTCTGCATAATTCTGAGTGGTCAATTAAATTACGCTCGTACAAAACTTTTTAAATTCTTAGAGCTGTCACCATTATACACAGTAGAATTAAACTAGCCATTATATCGCAGTAAGCCACAAAAAAGAGACTACGTACATGTAATTAAGTCTCCGCATGGCTTGAACTTATTTAAGACAACGATCGACTTGCTAAATTCGAGTTTATTTGAAAAAATCTAAATTTCAGTGAACATGCTGTACATGTAAACTAAAGCAAAATATATAGCTAGCTAAAATTAGAATATGCAGTATTTACAGTGAGGCAGAAATGGGAACCATAAATTAGCTGGTTCCATGGGAAATTTCCGATATGTCCTATAGACACAGTGTACTAAGAATGGTTAAATTAGTACATACATCTATAAGTTTATCCCCGAAGTTTAGTCAGAATCTGTCTATAAAGTGTACAAAAAGTGGTATGCTAATAATATTAATAATATAAAAACCCCCCTCCCTAATACACATCCTCAATTACCCCCGCTAATGCTGGCACCCATTTTACAGCTGGGTGAACTGAAGCAATGCAGAATTAAGTACACAAATTGTTTCCAAGTATAGGTTGAGAATCGAACCCCCGACCTTTCAGACGTGAGTCCGACGCTCCAACCACTAGGCTACAGCCCCTCATAGCTAACATAACATGCTAAACATACCATGATATCTTTCAGTTTTGATGCTCAGCTTCATTACAAGGTACGTACATGTATTGATACATAATTTCGGCTAAAGCACTAATTCAGTCTATAAATCATTTTAGACTAGACTGGAAATGCGCGATAGACATATGAATATTTATTGCCTGTTTAGGGACCTTTGGATGAAATTAATGGATTGCATGGTATCCGGCGTATAGCCTTCGCCAAGATAAAATTTACAGCTCAGTTCTGGTGTATTTTTTGTTAACTTGGCCACCCATCGAGAGGATTTTCAACCAGAAAGTTATCTTTTCCTGCACGTGCCGACTTGCTTCACTTAACTAACAAGCTAACTAACATGCTTAGTTGATCCTCTTGGGCCTTAGTCAGGAGAATCTACTAATTCGAGCGTTAATTGAGAGCTACAATTTTAAACTTTAACATATGTACTCCGGAATGGCACTCAACTTACCAACATGTAAGAAAATTTGAATTACCAGTAGCTATGCAAAAATTGCAGTCAAAAAGAATATTTGTACAATTATCAATGACTACATTCGCCAAGCATGGGTGTTGATTAGTACTTAAAGCAATGAAACTTTTTAAGTTGTTCTTGACTTGTTGACTGTATCAGGAAATCCTATTGGCTCGCTAAGCTACCCGCGAAGCGACCATAGAGGCTTCCCTGACTATAATTTATTGCACTAAATGAGAAAAGGATTATTGCACTAGCTGAGGAAATTGTTTTACTAGCTTGCAATCTGGTGGTGCTTGGTATTTGGGGGGTGTTACCTAAGGATACTTGCTATCTGGGGGATACTTGCTATCTGGCGGGTGCTTGCTATTTGGGGGGGGGGTTGTTATCTAAGGATACTTGCTATCTGGGGGATACTTGCTATCTGGCGGGTGCTTGCTATTTGGGGGGGGTTGTTATCTAAGGATACTTGCTATCTGGGGGATACTTGCTATCTGGCGGGTGCTTGCTATTTGGGGGGGGGGTTGTTATCGGGGGATGTTTGCTCGAAAGAATTGCTAAGATGTCGAGGCTTACTGGATGAATTGCTGAGATTTCGAGGCTTACGGGGTGAGTTGCTGAGATTTTAAGGCTTGCTTACACAAATTATGTAATGTTTTTATTGTAGTATAATAATAGTCAAATAACTGCTAATATAGCAATTAGTTGTAGTACAAGTAACACCTGAAAAGGGCTTGCTTGTATATGCTCACGCACGTTTTGAGCATCCCACGAGCTTGTGCTAAGCAAATCTATGTTTTTTCTTTTCTTTTGACGTGGGGGTGGGGGTTGCCCGACAGAAATTCGAACCTGAATTGAAGACAGCTGAATGAGTCGAGCAATTTTTGAGCGCGTACGGGTTGCAGCTCAAAACGTTAATAAAAGAAGGCGCAATAAAATAAAATGCTTTCAGGAGAGACGCTCGTACCGAGTAAACAGAGGCGGAGACAGAAAAAGAGAGAAAAACAGACTGCGAGCAGTGGACGCAGTGATGTTCGGGCTGTACTATGCGAAGCGACCGTCCAAGTTCGAGCATTTGTACAGTGAATTCGCGCGCTTTTCAGAACAATAGCTACTCTAAAGCGAATAAAATATATAGCACTCACCATACCATATATTTCATACGCTTTCAAAAGAAACATTAAAGCTGTGACAGTATAAATCTGCTAGTCAATACAAGTAAAAGTGGATATAGGGCCGTTATGAGCGATGAGGCAACGATGAAGACTGTGGATACGGTGATTGACGACATAGGATTCGGCTGGTTTCAGGTAGGAGCAATCGCTTTTTTGGACTTTTTCTCCCGATTTAGGGAATTTTTGGCCAAAAACCGCAACTATTCTGTACTTATTTGCAGGTTTAAGCACTTTTATTATCTTCTCCTCACTTTTACCGTCTCCACCTTCTTTACCCTCTTTAACGTTACCATCTTCACCTATTACCTCTCTTCATCGTATACCGAAGCTTTATACAATTTTCAAGTTACTTCTAGTAGAACAAACACAGTATGGGACGTGTATGCGTTTTTAACAGGGTTTTTCCACAAAATTCAGTTCACCACAATAGTCTTAAAACAGGCATACTCGTCGAAAAACTCGAAAAGAAAACTTTTTTAAAGAGATAGGAAAGGGTGTTAATTCGGTTTCCAGAGAAAGGCTGTTGGGAAATAAAATTCGATAAACCTAAGAAAAATGTACCAGCTTCCAGTGATCTTTAGGCAGGTCAAGAAAGTAAACAGACTGCTAATTTGCTCTAAAAAACTGCTCTCGGCTTAAAGAGTGAAAGCAGACAGAGTCTTTTAGTATCGTGGACTAGCCTTCTGCCCCCCCCCGCGGGCTTTTAAGACAGGGTCTGTAGGACACTAAAAGGAGGCATTTAATAATATTACGAGCGTTATTCCATATCATTTCAGGTAGCTGTGCTCATTTTGTGCGGCTTTGTTCAGGCCAGCGATATGCTGGAAATCCAGTACGTCAGCTTGGTGAGCCAGCGACTGCAGTGCGTCTGGTGGATCAGCGACTATTGGAAATCGTTCATCACATCGGCTACATTTATTGGATTATTCGTTGGTGCCTATCTGTGGGGTCCGATGGGTGATAAGCACTGCCGCCGTTCCGTCACTGCAGTCTGCATGGGCTTCATTGCTGTCTACGGCTTCCTGACTGCTCTGGCTCCCAATGTGATCTGGGTGGTGATTCTCCGCTTCCTAGTTGGCACCGGCATTGGCGGAGTGCAGCCACTAACGTCCGCAATGTTCAGCGAGTTCATGACCTCGGACACTCGAGGCATGACCTGGTTTGTGTTTCAGGTGAGAGTCGAAATGCAGTTATTTCCTCGTCTAGGCGACAGGATCGCATCCAGCATCCAAAACCACTGGTAGACTTCCGTTTTTGTTTGTCACTCACCCATGTATTTTGTCTGCAACTCTCCCGTGTCTGTTGTCTGTCACTCTCCCGTGTCTGTTGTCTGTCACTCTCCCGTGTCTGTTGTCTGTCACTCTCCCGTGTCTGTTGTCTGTCACTCTCCCGTGTCTGTTGTCTGTCACTCTCCCGTGTCTTTTATCTATCATCCGTCTTTTGTCTGTCAATCCTTGAGTCTGTTGTCTCAAGATTGATGCTGTCTACTTTCTTGCCTTCTGAATTTTCAATGCGAATATAGAGTTGGTACGAGGTGTGGCCAAAAAGTAACGAGAATTTAGCTACAAAAACTTTCAGAACATAAAATGCAAAGTCAACTGCATCCTTCAAAGTAATTGACGCCACTTTCAGCACATCGCCTCAATTGCTGGTGCCAGCTCCTGATGCAGCCCTGGAAGTCCTCCTTCATGATGCCCCTCAGCACCCCTGTCACACTCTCCTTGATGGCATCCAAGTCTTCAAATCTGGATCCTTTGAGAACCTGCTTCACCTTGGGAAAGAGCCAGAAATCACACGGCGCCATATCTAGTGAATAAGGTGGATGGCTCAACTCTGCGACCAGTCTTTTGGCCCAAAACTGTCTCAATGTCCCGATGACCAATCGCAGCTGCTTCTGATCGTCAGTGAGGAACTTTGTCACCATCTTTGACGCTCTCCCATCTCCCGGAATCGCTTGTGCCACTAATACACCCTTGCCTGAGACATAGCATCATCTCTATGTCAAAGCACAAAGCAGCTGGAGGCATTCCGATGGCTTCTTGCCGAGTTTCACCAAAAACTTGATGTTGATTAGTTGCTCATTGTTTATTTTGTAACACAGCAGTGTGACAGCTATAATGAAAAATAATTTTAAAATTATGAAAACCAAAACACTTCGACACAATACTGCTTCCTATAAAAGCTGAGAAGCTGGGCTTCAAGAAGACATCGATTAATTTTAGTAGAAGTTTGCATTTTCAGATTTAAGCAGCAATTCTCGTTACTTTTTGGCCACACCTCGATACGATACGTTTCTTTGTAGCTGTTTCACTTGAAGGAACACCACTTTCACGTACGTGGCTGCCAGCACTAGCAGCACTAGCTGACTTTTCCCAGCCGATTTTGGGGAAGGGGTCCGCCCCACTTGCCACCTGGCTACTCACAGGTGTGTTGGCGCCCCATGATGGTGCTCCCACAATGGCGGACCCAAGGTGGCGCCGCTGGTACTGGATGGCGCTCCCCAAAGATGCGGCCCTAAAATAAAAAAAACCTTGGTTATAGCCCTGTCTACTTCCCTAGTAAATTTTCAAAGTAAGAGCTCGTATCAGTGTTCATTGTCGAGTATCGAGTAGGAATATCTGACCTACTCGGATCGCAATTCTCATAACGCAGGGACTGTGGTGCCTGGGTGGCCTCGTGGAGATCGGGTTCGCCTGGCTGCTGCTCGATCTGCAGCACGGCTGGAGATACCTGGCCGTGGTCACGGCCCTGCCAATGCTTTTTCTAAGTCTGCCCTGGCTGCTGTGGCTGCCCGTGTCTCCTAGGCAGAGTCTGCTTCAGGTAGGTTCGACAGTCGTGAAATCAGGAGTAAGAAGTGTTCGATTAAAAAGTAAGAATCACTTTTTAACTTTAGAGAGCAACTAAGTTGCGCTTCAATTTGTGTAGGTTCTAAATTTTTCATAAATTTCTCACTTCGTACATTAGTGAACACAGTGAGGCACAAACTGCGGTACTAGGGAAACTAGATAAGTACACCTAGCAGTTGAGGTTTGTCCATTATTGAAGCTTGATAAGAAAAATCTGACCTAGCTGCAACAACGTGTCTATAATCGCCTGGTGTCACCCGTTGAAGGGGCCGACGGCGTCTGGATGACGGCCGAATGCTTGGGAGACTAGCTGAGGATGCCCAGCAGTAGAGGTTTGCTCACTTTCGTGGCTTGATCAGCAATACTAAAGAAATTAGAATACAGTGTCCATAGTCAAATTACTTATGGCTCTCTGAAGAGACGTACACTGGCGAAAACTTGCTCAAAAGTGTGCAAAACCATCCAATTTAACCCTAGAGCTAACAGCATGCTGTTTATTTGGTCAAGTGGCCCTGGCTTCCCGATACCGTACGAGTATTTGTCCAAATTGAACGCAAACAACACAGCCCAAAAAAGGAAAAATAGACAAGGTAAATATTTTCTTGTCAAAATTTCTACAGGGCCGCCTAGCAGAAACTCGCCAGGCGTTGAACAAAATGGCCGACATGAATTCGCAGCCCCGCTACCTGGGCGACTTCACCGTAACAGATCTGCTGCAGGGCAAGCAGAAGAACGGCAGAATATCCGAGCTGATTCGGCCAGATACCTACCTGCGACTGAGTCTGCAGCTGGCCTTTATTTCGTTTGTGGGTGGGTTCAACTACTACGGAATGATCCTGCTCAACGTGCAGGTGCCGCTCCTACTCCATGAACGCTGCGTGCTGACCGACTCTGCCACAAATGTGACTAGAGCTTCTCCTTGGCAGCCGGGGCTCGATCGCTCCTGCCACAGCTGCTCGCCGTTCAACTATATCGAAATGCTGGTGCGTTGCCGCTTGAAGACTTGTTCACTACGCTATCAAACGAGGCCGACCTGAGAAAATAATGAATGCGCATTTCGGTCGCAGCAGATCAACAATAGAATATATGTAGCTCGTAGTTTATCTCCGATTTTACTCTTTTTTAGAGGTGGGGGTTGTGTGCACCCTGGCGCACTTTAAGCGACATAGGCACACAACCGGCGAGAGGCATTGCTGCCCATTCCGCCGACTCCCCTGAGAAGGCACACAAGCGCGCGGATACGTACACAGTCATACGCACAGGCACACACTCACACAGGAGTGTACAGCGGCCCTAACTTTGGCATGTACACTTCACTGCGCCTTGGGGGGTGGCTCTCAAGGCCGTTAATTGCACGAGCAGAGCCAAGTCGAGATTCCAATTCATCCCCAAATTAATGTGACTGCACTTGGAATCGAGCCTGGGTCGCTGGCATACCAGAGCCTGCGCTACCGCTGGGCTACGGCCCCCCTGATTTTACTCTGAAATATGTTATAGTTTGTTCTTTTACTTAAAAACTACTAGCTGGTTACACACAGCTAATTCGGGGGAACTAATGGCTTCTGATTATACGGGAACGAGAGTATTTGTTATAATGTAATATATTTTTTTAGATGTAATGTATCATAAAAGAGCTAAAGTGGGAAGCTTGAAATTTACGACGAAAGACGTCGTCAGAGCGTCTTTCAAGACGAAAAATTCCAAGGTCGTAGCATGTGAGGGAGATTAGCTCAGTGATAAACACGTCTTGAACTCTCACGCCACGACCACATGGTTCGATTCCCACATTCCCGCATTCAGTTGGGGCTTGTGTGTACAAAAATTGACCGGCGGGTTGTGCGGGTTGGCCCTGTGTGAGCGTGTATACGGCTCGTATGTGCTCAGGGTCAGCGGAATGAGGAGAGTTGTGATCTTAGAACGACGCCCACAATCCTTTTTCAACATTGTCATTATTATTATCTTAAAAAAACTCAGAAAAATTGCAGAACTCCACTACTCTGCCATATTTCAGATTCCTACAATGGCCGACCTCGTCACTGCGCTTGTAAACGCTTTTATTATCGAACGCTTCCTCGGTCGCCGTCTCATCATGGCGATCGCATTCTGTCTGGCCTCCATCCTGATTCCCCTGCTGAGCTGCTGCATGGACAGCTCCGCTAGAATCGTTCTGTTCTTTGTCATTCGCTTCTTTATAGCCAGCGGCTACGATGTGGTCTGGCTGTACGTTCTGGAGGCTTACCCGACGTCTCTGCGATCAACTGCAGTGGGTTTTCACTCGTCATTCAGCCGGATCGCCTCAATTCTGGTGCCCTATGTGGCCCAGATTTTCATCACCCGGGTGTCTCTGCTCGGCGGGCTGCTCATCTTCTCTGGACTGTTGGCGCTGGCCACTCTCAATGCCGCACTGCTCCCCATAGAGACCAAGGCTATGCCGTTGGCGCAGACGCGGTCGCCTCAGCAGGTAAACGTAGTTGAAATAATGCGCTTTAATACCTCGTAGGTTTTAGCTATTTCTAATTTCAGTTGAAAGATGTTAGCTTCATATATAGAAAACATGTATGGTGCCTAATAATAATAATAATAATATAGTAATTGTTGACTACACCTGCCCCAATAAGGCAGATGTGCAACCGACAGCTCAGCCGCAGCTATTGCACGGCGCATCTGAAAGCTGCGTACGGCTGTTCAGTCCTAGGACTGGGGGGTCGCCACACACCCAGAATTACCCCAGCTAATGCTGGCACCCATTTTACAGCTGGGTGAACTGAAGCAATGCAGAGTTAAGTTCTTGCTCAAGGACACAAATTGTTTCGAGTGGGATCGAGAATCGAACCCCCGACCTTCAAGTCGTGAGTCCGACGCTCTAACCATTAGGCTACAACCTATGGTGTTTAATATAGTTTCAAAGCTTGTTTAGGTATTTTCGTTAAGAAAGATTCTTCCGTCGAATTTAATACTCATTCCAAAATTTGTTCAGATATACGTTTCTGCACTGAAGTTTATGAGGCATCTGAAGGTATCTTTCAGTGTAATTCGTTTAATCAAGGCCAATGAGTCGTTTAAAGTCCTTGAATCAACTGGACGACTCCCTGAGCACACCCATGGATCCCTCTTCTGGGTGTATCTCTTACGGACCTACCAGTACTCTGTCAAGGACTAATTTCAGAGTCCATTGCTATCTGCCTGGACTCTTTTGAATCGTCATTTACGAAACAACTTTGCTCTTCTTTCTTGAAAGTTGTTAATTTAAAAGCTTGAGCACGAAAATTGACCGGCGGGTCGTGCAATTCACACCCCTGAGGGCGAACCCCTAGGGCCGCAATGCAACCCTGTGTGAGCGTGTGCATACGCTGGTAAGTGCGTGCCTGCGTACAATATCCGCGGATGTCAGGAGTGTATCGAAACGCCTCAACGCCGGCTGGTCGTGATGACCACGTCACCAGGGTTCCCACAAGCCTTATTTTATTTTTCTAGGCTCATTTATTATTAAAATCAAATCATGTTAAAGATTGTTTGGTAAAACATTTGAGCCTTCTGTCTTCGACTCTGACACTACTTTCTAACACATTATCAACTTCTAATTAATTAACTATTTCCAGATCGCTGCTGACTCCTCCAACGAGAAGCAAATGATGATGGCAAAGTCGGACGAGGCAGTCCCGGGGCATCAGGGCTACGGCAGTGTGAACACTCCCACAAAGATGGATTGAAAAGTCTTTGTATTTTCGTGATTTATTTCAGCTATTGTAATGATAGCTATAGCTCACAAGCTCGTATGTTAATATGGAAGAGGTCCTCTCACATTGTTTTCGTACCAAGTTCCGATGTAATATGT
The DNA here is from genome assembly GCA_002269645.1 of Macrostomum lignano. Taxonomy (NCBI): domain Eukaryota; kingdom Metazoa; phylum Platyhelminthes; family Macrostomidae; genus Macrostomum; species Macrostomum lignano. The sequence goes on along the minus strand of NIVC01001216.1, from coordinate 152,032 downwards.
CCCAAAAAATGTTTTATTGCTTTTCTGCTATACTATAACAATCGAAGCGAGTATTATACTTTATTAAGGGAAATTATATTCGACCAATTATTGCTTAGCGTACAATGAAAATTGCATTTTTAAATTTACTTGACGTGGCTAAGATCAGGTGCTAGGAAGTTATAGAATCTGCAAAAGCTTTGATAAAGTTCACGTGATCGGTCATTAACTGACATGTTAAAAATAGACAAGAACGTCCAATCAACTGCTGTAGTCAGTTGAAGCAAAATCAGAGTCTTCTCAATGCTGGCCTAGCGCGGGTGCCACAGCGGTACCGGCTGATTCTAGTGCAAATCCCGACGCTTCGACACTAGACTCTGCAGACAAAAGTTCAATTTGCAGACTATAGATTGTTCCATGACAATGGAGGAAAGAATGAAATTGAGTGCTAATCTGTGCCAGTTATTTTGTCTCGCTCGAGCAGGTACCGAGTGGTTGGCTGGAACGGGTGGACGTATCGTCTCACACCAGAGGGAGGCGGTGGTATTCCGGCACCACAACCGCTTGGAGCTGACACCAGAGAGCAATCGGTTTCAATCACAGACAAAGTCGACAGTACAGGAAAGTGATCGCAAAGGGAAAGCCACACATGTATACGTACCTAGCTCGGACATAGACACAAGTGATTCCGAAACAGATGACGATCTGGGGAACGCTCGCACCGTGAGAATCGCTGAGGCTGCTGCGCCCTCCTTTTCAGATCTCCGGCGGAGCCGACGGGTCGGCCAACAACGCCAGCTACTTCAAGTGAATCCGATTGGGACGAAACGGTACTACAAGGCGCCCCCAGCGTCGGATATTGAATTGACAGTACCCGCATTTCACTGTTTCGGTGACGCCTTGGCAATGCATGCGTATAATACTGACATGAAAGTTCGAGTTTTTTTCGAGGGGAGGAGTGTCATGAGCAGAGAGTAATATAGGACACTGTGTACGCTGTGTACCCCTGGGGCGTGTGTACGTTAAGGGGTTGTCGCAAATAGTTGCAAATATGTAACACAATGCGTCCCTAAACATAAGATCCCCCAAAACGACGCTCATTAACCGCTGAAAACTGGACGGCATACCCGACAAGCCAAACCGAAAACCTCTCTCCCATTGATACTGACCCCATGGTACCACAAACCTAGTTAGATGCTTATCCTCGTCCCGCAGCGGCATCTGATAGTACCCGGACTTGGCATCCAGCGTCGAGAAATAGCTACCTTCCCCCTAGCCTGTCAATCAAATCCTCGATGTGCGGCAGTGGATGCATGGTCGTAGGGACCTTGCATTGAGCCCTCGATAGTTTATGGCAAGCCTGAGCCGTCCACCTTTCTTCCTGGCGCAAACGATCGGAGCGGCCCAGGGTGACGAGCTCGGCCGTATCAGCCCAGTGTCCGCTAGCTTCTCGATCTCACGCCGCACTTCCTCTTCCTCAGTGGGAGAGAGCCGGCGCGCTTTTGCGTGAAAGGGGACGGCCTCTGGCTTCAGCTGTATCATGTGCTGCACCCGAACATCAACTAATGGCAAGCTCTCGCCCTCCTTTCACATCACACGTCATCAAACTCTTCTAAGAGAGCATTAATTTCCTCTTGCTGCTGACCTGTGAGATCTGGGTTCACCTTGTAGGAAACGTTTTCCGTTTGCAGGTGGTGACCTTGTTATTTTCGTCGAAGCCAAGCTCACTGACGCCACTGCGGAGGTTCGGGCAACGGGAACGCCGGACGGCACCTCGACAACATCCTCAGACCCATTCCGAAGAAAGGACCGCTACCCTTCTATCAAGCTCACAGCCAACCGATGTAGTGACCATCAATGCAGAATCATTCTCGTCGTCGTTATATCAACCAAGTAGGCCAGACCGGCACTTAAGTGAGAAGCATGACACTCAACTAGAGCCTCTGTCCTCGGCGGCAGCGACGTCTTTTCCGCCGTCAAAAGCATGCAGGAACTAAAGTCTTGCCGACTGGGAGATTTCAACAGAGGGACGACTTGATGCGTCGCCTCAATAGTAAGCGTTGAGTTTTTAAGATCAAAAGTCAGGTTCCCCAGCTTACAAAGCAAGTCCACTCCAAAAATCGACGGAACCACCATGTTGCTGACCACCAAGAACTCATGCTCTAACCTCCGACCACCAATATCAAACGGCAGAAAAGCCTCACCCCTAAGACTCAACAGTCCTCCGTTCACACTCTGCAACGATGTCTGTGGCAAGTGGTGTACTAATTTTGCCCCCAACTGCTTGCTCAGCTCTTCACTAATGATGCTGTAGTCGGCCCCTGTGTCAATTAAGCTTATCACTGACCTACTGCCCGTTCGGATGTCCGTGTACGGGCTCCGAATCATGCTCCGGCCGGGTGAGCTCTCAAACCGGACAAACGAAGAATCGTGCGTGCATGCCCCAACATTGTTAAAAGCCATAATGTGAACCCCAGACATCCCATCTGCACTCACCACATTCGCTCTCCCAGGTGCCGATGCCGGCCGCCAGCTTGGATTCTCCCTTAGTCGCTTGAAGCACTTTTGCCATCCCCAGCGATGGGTGCGCGGCAGTACCAGCAGTCAACGCGTCCACCATCGCCCGCGCCGCCGTTGGGCGCTGTCCATGGCGGCCAGTCCAGCTGTTGACCTTCTGCGTCAGGGCTTCAACTGCGGCCACAATGCCGGACGGTTCCGCCACTTCAACACCACAACCGATCCGCAGCATCGCTTCCGCCGCTTAGGCCACCTTCAAAACTTCATCGTAGGTCTTTGCTGCCCGTCCGTCTGATTGCATCCAACCCTGACTAAGCACTTCCTTGCGTACTTCTGCATTTTGGATATTCGAGATGAACTTCCACAGAACGCGGGACCTCAACGTGTCCCCATAGTGTTGGCCTTAATGACTAGGCCCACATGCTCTCGGAACGCAATCCAAGCTGGCAGGGACACGTCTTCACCAAAACTACGATTCAGCCTGCACTCATGCGACTGGCGTAGCGCAGGGGACGATTCGTCACTGGACATAACACGCTGCCACCAATGTGAAGACCTAAAAAACGCGTAGTTTGTCAATACTAGAAAATGTGCCGGCTTACAAGCCGAGACGCGTATATTTTTCTTATTTGCAACTATTTGCGACAACCCCCTTAACGTGCACACACCCCCAGGGGTACACAGCGTACACTGTGTCCTGTGTATCGCATCACCGTATGGCATTGGGGCTGTGCTCGAGCAGAGCAGCGGAACACTACTCTTCATCTCCAAAACACTGAGCCAAGCAGAGCTGAGAGGAACTATGCACAGACCGAACGTGATGGTTTGACCATTATCTGGGCTGTCAAGCGCTTTCACAAATATCTGTATGGACGCAAGTTCACACTGCTGACGGACCATCATTTATTAAAGTATATTTCGATCCGGAAAAAAATCATCAGCACTGTGGCATCAGCCCGGATTTAGAGATGGGCCATTGCTCTATGTCTAACAGTTATGAAGTCGAGTTTCGCCGATTGGAAGAGATCCTGGTGGCCGACGCTCTATCAAGGTTGGAGTCAACATGCACCGAGTCATAACAGTTTGATGTAAGCTCTGTGCAAGACACGATACTGCATTTTCCATTGTACGGATGGACTGAAAGAGGGAGGACTCAAGCGAGAGACTTCTCAAAGCTTCACGCGGAGTTTTCTATCGATTGTGGAATTCTGTTTAAAGGAATCGGAATTGTGGTCCCAATGTCGTTGCGTGGACCGTATGTTCTGAGCAAACTTCATGATGGACATCTGGGGGCCCATAATATGAAATCCATAGCTCGACAGTGCGTGCGGTGGCCTTCAATCGACCCGGACATTGAACTCAAAGCCAAACCATGCACAAACTGTCAGATGCAAAAGGATCACACGACAGGAGGCTGGGTTTCATGGCCTCCGGGGGCGCGTGCACATCGACTTCGCTGGCCCCTTAAATAACGGCAAATTCTGCTTGATCATGATTGATGCTTACAGCAAGTGGGCGGAGGTCCATCTGATGAGTTCAATCACCACCGACGACACGATTCTTCGACTCCGTCGCACATTTGCTCAGGAGGGAGTCATTGTCATTATCATTGTCATTGTCAGGAGTGAGTCTGTCATTGTCTCGGACAACGGACCTCAGTTTGTCTCGAAAGAGATAGAAACCTGGTTCTGAGCAATTGGCTGTAAACATCTTTTGATGCCACCGTACCATCCTCGCTCAAATTGCATAGCGGAAAGATAAAAAAATCCGGGACATAAAAAATCTTCACGCAGCCTTTGACCAGAATGACATGTAAGCCAGTATTGACATGTTTTTGCTACAATATAGAAATTCAAAGCATTCAGCAACTGGCATGTCACCAGCGGAACTGATGAGAGGGCATCTGCTGCGCGGCCCAGGCCCCAGTCATTCAACTGGCGAGAGAACCCAAAGGAGCCGAATTGTCATCGAAGTCTCAATCTACTTTAGCAACAACTAAAAATCACGTTGCTCGATTTAGGAAATTTCTTCGAGAGAAAAACCTGCCCGACGACATCGAGGTGATGCCACTTCGCTACTTAGACGGTTATTTGCGCCTCTGGTAGGTAAGTCTGCGACAGGGAAGCCTCTATGGTCGCTGCGCTCCCCAGGAAAGGACACTAGTGGAAAATGCAACGTTTTTTCATTTCTATGGTTGATAACTTTTTAACTAAAAGTCATAGAAAGATGCGGTTTGCACTATTCAACGCAAAACATTCAGAACTTTAGGTCTCCAAGGTATTTTTCAAAAAACTTCCGTTTTGTTAGTGCGAGAAAAATACTTTACAACCCTTCAGGCCATGCAAACATATGAAATAAAAAATAAAATGGTTACCCTTAGGTGATAATTAAGCAAAAGAGAGTGAAATTAACTTACCCTACAGAGCAGAAAATTGCTGGGGCAAGCTGTATGAAAATAGCACTTTGTACGAGTATGACTCTATAAAACAAAAGCAAAGTCTACTAAGAGTATACATCAGAGCTATAGCTCATTTCTCAGATAGTTTTGACTTCAAAATGTTTGTGCCTCATCCTCGCAGCGACGCATGGTACTCTCTCGCCGAGTCTGAACAGATGTCATTGTGGTAGGTCGCTTCTCAGGAACAGTTTCGATGAAGTAGGATGGCGCGTTTGGAAAGATGCTGGGTACGGCATCAGAAGTGAACCAACCGTCGATTTTTCAGCTTCTTTGCTTGTCCATCTGCATATGCAAATGCGGAGCGCTTACGGATGGAGTTGGAGTACTGAGAGTTTGTTACAAAGAACCTTTCCGAAAAATGCAGCGAGCAGATCCGGTAGTTGTGCTTTGGATCGCAGCGCAACTTCTCCAACTCTGCTGCTGTCCACTTTCGGGGAATTGCAGAGATCCATTTTCCAGAAGCTCCGGCTGTGTATACATTCTTTTTTCCAGTTAGCAAGCTATGAAATACGAGAGGTGTTACAAAAGTTCGCGTACCAACTGCTCTAGCGAGAAATCGATAAGCAGCGGCATCATTTCATATTCTATGCCATTCCCCTAAATTTTTGTATAGCGGAGTGGGGTGGGGCGGGTGAGTGTCCCTTCCTGGGGAGCTCAGCGACCATAGAGGCTTCCCTGTCTGCGAGCTAATCCTGCGCTTGGAACAAAGACCTATGCACCAGATATGATTAGTGGCTTTCGGGCTACTAGTGGCTTCACCGATTTGTAAAGGAGACACGCGCCATTGATGTCATTGGCAACGAAGCATTCAGGCTGAGTAATGGAACATATTGCTGCGTGCTAAGAGTCAGTTTGTTGCCAGCTAAGAGAGCGAACTTCGGGCGAGCAACCTGGATTCAAAAGGATCAAGGAGTTGGACATGATCCTTCTGAAGCAATACTTCAATTGACGGGATCCAGGGCGGCTTCAGGATGAAGTCTTCTTTAATAATGTCTATCATTTCGGGTTTTGAAGTCGTGAATGGGTTAGGGGCATGAAGGTGTCGTAACTAAAGTTCTCAGTGGTCAATGGTACAAGGTACATTGATAAGATTCAAGCTGGTCCAGAGAAGACTATCACTGCCGAGGACCGTGGCAAATGCACGACAAGCAAGCAGATAAGAATATTCAGCAAACAAAGCCCAAATTGTCCATGCAGTGGCAGCGGTGGACCTGTAGCCACAGAATATACACAGAATGGCGAATCCCGCATTTTGAGAAAATTTCTTGCACAAGAATGATATTCTATACTGGCTACTCTAAGTAGAAACTAAGTAGGCTGAATGGCACTTTACCTATTCTTTGCCATTATTGCGGGTTTGTCCCACAGAATATAGGAAGGCTTGATGAACCAACCCACCCCCTTCTAAACTGTGCTATTTTTAGAAACTACCTTAAGGCTGGCCCTGCCTTCTGCTGCGCTTTAAGTTAGTGCCATAGACAGCATGCCTTGGGCGTTCAAGCACGAGCTCGTGGCGTGAAAGCATGCAGGTCAAATGCATTATTGATCGCGCTAGCCTGTCTTTGCTGTATTGCATTCTCTATGGCCCAAGCTGGTGCTCCTGAAGCTAGGTCTGGCTTCAAAAGTGCTAATACCGAAGGCATAGAGTTTGAATACGCAGCTTATTGTGATACTGTTTCAAGGCTTCAGTGCGCTGCGTACAGATGCCCCAACTACGCCGGCAAGTGTCCGCCGAGCATTAACACTTGTGACTCAGATCTCACAGAAGCAGGTGATGAGCTCTTTGCTACATCGGATGACTTAGATCACGAGAAGTGCGCATATGTCGGCGGTTGGTTGCTGTTCCGCTTCTTTAAAACCGAGTGCAAGTGTAAGGTGTTCCAGCAGGAACTGAAGGAAAAGCAATTCGGACACTCTTCCTGCGACTGAAGTGCAAGCGGGATGACAGCTTAGTCACCCCAAGCAGAGCAGTTATCAGAGCTGTCACTGAGATGGAACGCCAATTCAAATTGCTAGAAGTGACAGAGTTCATGCATGCTGGTGTGTCACACAGAATCAGCAAATTATTGGCCGATTGCATCAGGCCAATTATTGTGACTCATTGCGCTGAGCACTCAGAGAGATGCGTGATGGGCATTGCGAGGCTGCGCTTGCACCATTGGTGCAATGGGCGCAGGATTGCGGCTCAGGAGAGAAAGCGCGGGCGAGCATTTTGCAATGAGCAATTGAGGAAGTTCAAGAGGATGAGTGTGATTGCATGAGATTTGCTATTTCTGTTGCGTCTGGCATTTCCTGCCTTGCGTGCAGCGCTAAAACTTAACCTGTTGTTATATGTTTGTCTTTTAGCTTACATTTACATGGCAATGAGGTTATAACAGTTGTTACTACTGCTCATGACTTTTCGCACGCACCGTTATGACCAAATTAATTACAAGAATAATGCAGCATTCATCTGCAGCGTCAAAACGACGACTTAAGGCTTTCAAAGGCTGTCTTGAGCTCAACTTTTACATTCAACTTTGCGTTCAAAAAACGCAGCTACTTATCAGCTTCACAACGTTAGTAGTGCAAGCGCATTTATTTTCGCTTTCATAGAGAACTGCCGATTCGCCATTCTATGTATATTCTGTGCCTGTAGCTCTCAAAGCGTCCACCAGGAATTGATGTTTTGTTTCCGAAGCCAATAAAGTTCAGGCCTGATTCTGCTATTTTGGTAATCACCCAAGCAGGTTCTTGGAAAAAACACGCTATTCGACATGATGAAGAGGATCTCAAAACGCGCTGGTCTGCAGCTTCAATACACCAACCATTGCATTCGTGCAACAGTCGTAACTAACCTGACGGAAGCCGAACACAGTCTGCAGGAGATCAAATCCGTAACAGGTACGTCGTATTGTTATGCATAGAATTATCTCATCTCAAGGTACATAGATAGATTTTCAAATCTATCACCATTTCACAGGGCATGGGAGCGACGCGGCTATGGAGCGCTATGTCAGCAGAATTTCTGAGAAGCGGAAGCAAAACATTTCCGACTCGCTTTGCATCGCTCTAAATGGAGATTCCCTGTCAGATGCTGCCTCCTCATTAAAAAAGCCGTAACCGTTGTACCGTCGGCTGTAGCTGCTACACCATTAACTAACGCGCAGAAGCCAATCGCCGTGCTTGAAAAGGATGATGTGCGACTCAGCTTCTACTTTTAACACTAAAGCTTTTTGGCATAGCAACAGCGAACTAACTGCTTTTGTTTATAAATTTTCTTTTGTTTTTTATGCTGTTTTATATTGTTATAATTATACTGTTAAAATTATATTTTTTCTACACTTGATAAAAAATGCCATAGACTAAAATCACAGGCAGACACTGACGACTCCAAGGGCCGTGCGGCCCGCAAAATCGTGGGACAACACAGTTCTGCCTTTGGATTTCCGGGTAGGAATGAGGCGCACTCATTGGTCTGCTTCGTAGAACTCGTACTCCACTCATTCCTACCCTCAAATTTATAGACAGAACCATTAGTTCTATGGCAGGAGAAAATGCGTGTGGTGTTCGATCCCAATTTGCCTGATTTGTTGAACAATTTGCACGATATCTTTTGCGGCTTAAGGCAGGAAACAGCGTCGCAGTGTGTAACCTTCTGCTGACACTTTAAAGAAGTGCGGAAGTAGCGCCTCTGTCTGCGTGAAAAGGATGGACGAGCTGACCATCCCCAAACATGATCCGTGACCAACGCGCTGGCGCTGGCGAGGAGTGGGTTTAGCCCAAGACTAACGCCTGTCCTGTTACTAGCATGGAAAGGTGTCTCCCTGCTTGGAAGGTTGTGTCTCCGTCCTTAAAACGCTGTGTCTCTGTCCTTAAAAAGGTGCGTCTCTGTCCTTGGAAGTCTGTGTCTCCCTCCGTGGAAGGGTGTATCTCCCTCCTTGGAAGGGTGTCTCCCTCCTTGGGAGGGGTGCCCGTCTTTTTAGTCGTTTTCTCGTTTCTGATGTGCGGAAGAAGTTTTAAGTTACATTACTGGATTCGATATGCGTTATTGTTGTTCTCATTGGGGGGGCATAAACATGTTTTTGGGTTCTTCCTGGACTAATAGTTTATAGGAATTATCTGCAGTTGTTACCTGTCCGCCTGAGTAGCAATCAACGGGTTGCAATAGGGGTCTCGAATCCTAATCTCGGCATTGTTATAAAAAAGTAGCTTCCGTTGAAACATGTTGAAAGCGTTTTTAAGGGCGCACTTCCTTAAAAATGAAAAAACGGAGTAACATAAAGAAATAATTGTAGTAGAAATAAATAATAGTATAAATAACAAAAAGCGTCGCTCCGTTACTCCGTTACTCTTTACGGATAAGGTTTCATACTGTACAGAGTTCGTAACCAAGAAATGCTTTGCTACGAGGGTAAAATGTAAACTGTTTAACTGAATTTCCTGAAAAGAACACGCACCGTAGGCTAGACAATCTAGGTTTTTCTTATCTAGCGAACAAGTATAGGGGCAGGGCAGTAAGGGCAATCTGAAAAATGGAATAGATTGAGAAATAGGGACAGATGCAGACAGAGAAGAGACTGTGTAGAAAATTCCAGACGACACGAGCAAATGGACATCACTGGGCACGTTTAGCCTTGGCTGAAAAGAAGAATGCAAACTCTATCCAGACACAGACAGGGCAGATAAAGCTAGCGGTGCTGTTTTACCTCTCCAAAAGAGATCTCGTGCAAGGCATGGACAATAGAGAATAACCTCTAAGAATGCGGCCAAATAGCAATAATACTAAGCGTAGTGCAATTGAAAAGAAAGCGAAAGAAATCAACGCTGTTATCGATGGCATCGGATTTGGTCGTTTTCAGGTGACAAAAGCTTTGCATTTAATGAAAAATTGCTCAAATAAACTTGCAGTTAACGAATATTAGACTTCAGTGAGTAGAATTACTTACCAGAATATTAGAATTTGAATGCTGCATCCAAAAAGAAAAGTTCCTAGAACATACTCGTATAAAAATATCGGTCAGCCAGTCAGTCAGTCAGTCAGTCAGTCAGTCAGTCAGTCAGTCGGTCAGTCAGTCAGTCAGTCAGTCAGTCAGTGGGTCAGTCAGTCAGTCAGTCAGTCAGTCAGTCAGTCAGTCAGTCAGTCAGTCAGTCAGTTAGTCAATCAGTAAGTCAGTCATTTCTGACGCGTTAATTCTAAGCAGTAAAGATTTCTCATCCTCAGGTAATCGTGATCATATTGTGCGGCCTGATACAGGCTTGCAACACGATGCAGATCCAGTACGCCACCTTTGTCGGCCAGCAGCTGCAGTGCGTCTGGCGGATTAACGATTTTTGGAAATCTTGCATGACTTCGGCTACCTTTATCGGCATGCTTGCTGGCGCCTACCTTTGGGGTCCGCTCGGTGACAAACTCTGTCGTCGCTCTGTCGACGGAATCTGCATGGGCTGCATCGTTTTCTACGGTTGCCTGACCTCTCTGGCCCCAAACATTATCTGGATGGTCGTGCTCCGGTTCCTGGTCGGCGTTGGCGTTGGAGGCGCGCAGCCGCTCACTGAGTCCTTGCTCGGTGAGTTCATGACCACGCACCAACGGGGCCCGGCTTGGTTTGCATATCAGGTGACAAATCTACTGATACTTACATTTACTTTATAATTAATAGGCGCATCACAAACAAATGTAAAATATCCGAATACTACGTGCATGACAGACACTCTGGTGTTTCGGCTCCCTATCAGAAATTGGCATGGCATGGGTTCTGCTTGCGCTGCCTCAGGGCTGGTGCTACCTGGCCGTGGTCACAGCTCTGCCATTGTTACTCTTAACCTTTCCCTGGCTACTTTGGCTTCCTGTATCGCCCAGACAGACTCTGCTTCAAGTAATACGCTCGAGTGTTTAAATATTCTCATTATTTTTCAAATATCTGTTTATATGACCAACAGAACATCGCGTGCCTAATAATTTACAGGGTCGAATTGAAGACACTCGTCAAGCGCTGAATAAAATTACGGATACAAATTCCCAGCCTCGATACCATGGTGACTTCTTAGCCTCAGACTGGCAACCTACCGAGGTGCGAGGCAGCGTCATAGAGCTGTTCCGACAACAACAATTCTTGCGGATGAGCCTGCAGCTGGCAGTCATTGCATTTGCCGCTGGGTTCAACTACTACGGAACAGTTCTGTTGAATGTGCAGGTGCCGCTACTGCTGCAAGAACAGTGTGCAGCACCCAGTAACACCACAAAAATATCGATTATCTATGTTAAAGCTCTTTCTGAGCGCACCTGCTACAAATGCGATCCTATTCGCTACTTCGAGCTGCTGGTAAGCTTGATACGAAGCTTAAGTTTTGTTCTGCTCAAGGCCTGAAAATTTTATTTGCCCAATAAATTTAAGATCCCAACTCTGGCCGATCTTGCTACGGCAATTTTAAACGCGTTCTTCATCGAACGCTCCTTCGGCCGTCGGCTCACCATGACGGTTGCTTTCAGCGCTGCCTCAGTCTTAATCCCTCTGCTGGCCTTCTGCATGCACAGCGCCGTCAGAATCGCTTTGTTCTTCGCCATCCGTTTCGCAATAACCAGCGGGTACCAAACGATCTGGCTGTACGTTCTCGAGGCCTATCCGACTTCTCTCCGATCGACAGCCTCAGCATTTCTCTCGTCGTTTAGCCGCATCGCGTCGGTTCTGATGCCGTTCGTGGCCCAAATGTTCATCATTCGCGTGTCGCTTCTGGGCGGGCTGTTCATCTTCTCGGGCATTGTGGCGCTGGCTGCCGTCAGCGCCGCTCTGCTGCCCATCGAGACCAAGGACAGGCCCCTGGAGCAGATGGCACATTATGAAGAGGTGACGTATGCATAAATTTCCAGAGGCTTGTTAAATTAGGAAGAGGAATTCTTTCATTGTTTCCTGTATGATTTCTTCATTTTCAAATAGTCATATTTACAAGCCATGTGTTTTTAGGTCGCTGCGAAGCACTCCGGGGAGGACCTACCGGTGAAGACGAAGATTCACGAAACGATACCTTTGCAGTCAGACTATGGCAGTGTAGAGTCATCGATCAAGACTAAATGAATTTTGTGTTTCCTACGAACTGAAATTCCCAGTTTTGCTTTAACTGCTGATATTTTAAAGCAATACATGATTTAGATTATGCGTATCGCGGGTAGTTCGTAAATACTTTATTTTTGTTTCATGGTTGTCGGAAAGTATGACTTTTCTGCTTAGTTTTCAATTGTTTATACATAGCTTTTTGCGATTGAATTCAGCCAAACTGCAAAACCTTTCAGTCAATGGAGATTTTGCCTTCACTTCAGCTGTTTCTACCATAGACTATTTGTTGTTGTTAAACGGGGGTGGGAAGCTGGGCTTACCCGCGGATCAGCCCTGGGGGGGGGGGCTCTGCCGCTGTGGGGCACTTTCCTAGGGCACTTTCGTGGACCCGAGATACCCTCCTCGGAAGACCGAGAACCAATTTAGTTGGGCCCTGACTTAAGCCAGGGGAGAGCAGAAGGACCTCAAGCCTACGGTACAAGACACCGCCAACCCAATATTAGTGGAATCAGGGACGGTACTACGACTGGATCCACCCAGACCATCCCCCCAGCTAGCGAGTCTTTGGGAGTGCGCAGAAAAATTGGAGAGCAAAATGCTTGGGATACTACTGAAAAAGCGGTCCGAGTGAGGAGTTACTCCTAAACCTGCGGAAATGGCTTGATTATTGGAGTGAGTCTGGAAGGCTTGTATCCGAGGGGGAGACTCCAGGCGGGTTTTTCGACCACCTCTATTGCTACCAACCCAAGGGCATCGCCTATCCAGCTCAATATTGGGGGCCAGGCCAAGGAGAAGCACCCGGGGCAAGAGTACTCCGGACTCAGCCGGTAGTCCCCGGTACGGGACGACCATAGACTGTTTAGGACACACCGGTTAGCTGTGTGAGAAAATCACTGACTGAAAGTCTTGGCTGAAAGGTTTTACAGTTTGGCTGAATTCATTTACAGGAGCGGGACAGCTAGCCGGTGTGTCCTAAATAGTCTATGGTAGAAGCCGCCGAAGTGAAGGCAAAATCTCCATTGGCTGAGAGGTTTTTCAGTTTGGCTGGATTCAATCGCAAAAAGCTATATTATTTGTCGTTGTTTCTATGTCGCGCGTGTATTTATTTATTTCCCTCGGTGAATAGATAATTTATTTCCTAATTATTTCTATTGTCTTGCGGGCCCAATACAAAGGAACACATGCAGACCATAGACTAATAAAAACTAACAGAAAGCATGTATTTATTTCTTTGTTCTTCCTAGTGTGTAGTACGGGTATGTGCGTTGCTTAGGTCTTATATTTCCAACGCCATAGACAATGAATGCTACTAATTAGTAACTATAATTGTTCTGCTGTGCCCCAGCCCACAGCAAGTAGCAGTCACATATTGTGGCACATGTCTGTCATGAGTTTTTATCAGGATCTGTGCCACTTAATTTGCAGGTTCGAGCTCCATGCTTTATTTAGAGAGCAAAACTGTGGGATACCTAATTTAGGGCTCACGCACCTGGTCGAGAGCCTTGACCAAAACTAACACCACACAAATGCGCTGCAACTTCACCGCTTATACATGCATCAGTCCGATATTTTGAGGCATTTCAACGAGACAAGAAATTTTATTCTTGACAATCCGAAGGTTCTTGATTTTTCGAATTCTTCTGATACGCTACTACAGTGCTTTTTGCGTCCCGATTAATTTAATAGGCCCTAATGGGCATTCAGAAGCTGCCGAAGTTCTGTCACTGCGTGAAAATTCGTTCTCTTGTGCAAAGAATGTATATAGCTAATTGGATAGTGCAGAGTACATGTGACAGCATACAGAATATACTCTGCGTTAAACAATTAAACAAGATGCATTGTGCCATTCATTCATTCGAAATAAGGTTCGCCCCAAGCTTTAGTTAGAGAGCAAAACTGTGAGAGGGTCAAACTGAGAGAGGGTCAAATATAATAGCCCGTAATAAACTTCTCACAAGGGAGACATTCAGCATTCACGTGAAATAAGTTCGTACACGGGCCCGAACAGCATCTGGCACGTTTTACATCTGGCAGCATGGCTAGGATAATGGCATGCTCAGCATGAGATTAAGTAGCTATATACAGCTAGGTTGTATGCATCGCAATATGTATGCAGCTCTTAAAAAAATTCCAAAGCGGCAAGCAGTGCATCAGAGGCCGGGCCAATGGAGATCAACGATGTTATTGACGGATTTATTTATAGGTTTTTATATTTTATATTATTTTTACCTTAGAATAACAACCTACCTATAAGATCGATGTAGTCATACATTACATGGAACTTTTTTGTTATAACTACGCTCGTATTCAGACATTTTATGCGTGAATTCTATCCAATATAAATTTTTAAATGCTATCACAAGTGAATTCTTGCTCGGAATGTTTTGCTTGCCGAGTGCGTTATTTAGCATACATGTAGTTTATTCATCGAAGATTCATTGCTAGGAATTGACTGTCGAAATAGCATAAACGTAAACTTTACTCAATCCTAAACTCGAAAGTTTTGTTCTTCCCTCGTCACCAATATAGCTATAACAATTTTCTTCTTACAGATAGCCGTGACCATCCTATGCGGCGCTGTGATGGCTTGCGACAAGATGCAGATCCAGTACGTCAGCATGATCGGCCAACAGCTGCAGTGCGTTTGGGGAATTAGCGACTTGTGGAAATCGTTAATAACTTCGATTACTTTTCTAGGAATGCTTGCAGGAGGCTACACATGGGGACCGCTTGCCGATAAATTCTGTCGGCGCTCCGTTTCCGCGATCTGCGTGGGCTACGTTTTCGTTTACGGCAGTCTGACGGCTCTGGCGCCCAATGTGATCTGGGTGGTGCTGCTTCGCTTTCTGGTCGGCATGGGCGTCGGCGGCGCTCAACCGATAATCGAAGCAAATTGGCGAGGCTCTTCTTGGTTTGCTATACAGGTGAAGCCATGGAAAAATGGATTTGGAGTATTTCAGAACTACGTGTAACGTTACTTATGCAACAAATGAAAGTGTGTTGTGGTGTTAGCGATCGATCGATCACGTCTATAGGCTATAAATAGCCAATGCTGAATTTAAATGAAAAGACTTGACTGGAGTTTCCGAAATAGTGGATAATCTTCTGTCGAGGTGCGAGTATTTTATTATTGGCTGACAATAATTTCGGTACTTACATCTTCAAAAAGTCAATTCAAAGGTATTACAATTTGAATTGGTATATATATAATGTCAAGAGAATATTAATAATAAATAATAAGCAATGTCAATTAAAACAAAAGAACCATGCACAAAATGTACTATAAGACCGATCGATAAATGTATTCTGAAAAAGAGTCGCATTTACGAGCAACTATGCAAATAAACCAAAGCAAATATTGGAGATCGAAGTAAATATTCCAATGACATCGTTACACTACGTATGAATTTAGGGAACCACAGATGCTTGCTACTGTAAGTACTTTTGTGCCGTTTAAAAATCTTCGAAAACAGTTTGCAAAGATCCGCCACTTTTGAGCAGTCGCCCAGACAGGATTATTAAATAGGAGCTGCTAGAAACTACTTAGGTTAATTGAAAGATTCTGGATAGGCAAGTGACAGTGAGGTGGGCTAACTACTGCTGCGCGTGTGCTAATGCTGGTGCAGTTTCAGCAATAGGAACAGAAACAGACTGGGCTAGAGAGGCCGTCTGCACGTGTAGAAGCGGTGTGTAGGAGAACGAGGCACAGAAGCTAGACACGTTTGCAGTTGCAGGCGTTTTGTGCGTGCCTGTAACCAACCAATGAGCACAGTAAACCGCCACCCGCAAGATAAAAGAAGCTGTTTAAATACAAGCTGCTAACAGTGGGAGAACAAATAGGTTGTAGAAATTATGTACTCAGTCATTTTGTGCTTTGCATCAAGTTGTGCGTCAAGAGATTTCAATGAAAGCCAGCAGTTCAACAGGGACGAAACAAAAGGAGATTAACTCCGTCATAGACGACATCGGATTTGGTCGCTTTCAGGTCAGTTTTCTGTCGCATTTACTACACTTATTTAAACAAATACGTTTAGAAGCGCCCTTGTTTGAGATGGTCTGGCAGCGCGACCAATATTGATAAACGGCAAGGTAAAACAAGCGATATAGTTTGTCAAGTTTGTTGCAAATCGAAAAGATGATGTCGTCAAGGTATTTTTTGCATCTTCGTTTCAAGGTGAAAATGATTCAACATCAAATGCTAAGAAATGTCCCTATTATCGAGTGTTTACAAGTTGAGTGTGAGAAGGAACTGTTTACTGCCACCTGACTTTTCTAAATATGATATTTCCATACTGTATCTGAGCTACTTAAACTTCAGAAAATGTAGTGCATCACTATTATTAACAGTCCTTGTTAATGTTACTTTGTAGATATTAGCAGTAGGCACGTTAGATAGTTCAATATAAAAAGAAAAAATAAGTCTTAATAAGTCCCTTAACTTGTACAGACAATTTTTTTTAACTTGACAAGTGCTGTTCCTGAGGTCAGTTCAGAATTTGCTCATCCCATTTGAGGTAAAAAAATTGTACTATAATACACAGAAGTGTGAGCTAAAAGTACAAGTACGAAGTTGAACCCTGTTCACGATAACTAAGAAAATAATTGGCCATAAATACTTGTAATGGTGCTTCAGAAAAAAGTATTTTAGAGATAAACTAACTTTAAATTCGCAGGTAATCGCAATCATTCTATGCGGCCTGGTGCAAGCCAGCGACAAGATGCAGGTCCAGTACGTCAGCATGCTGGGCCAGAAGCTGCAGTGCGTCTGGCACATCGGCGATTTCTGGAAATCCTGCGTCGCATCGGCAACATTCCTGGGCATGTTTGTTGGCGCCTACATTTGGGGTCCGCTCGGCGACAGACATTGCCGACGCTCCGTCGACGCTGTCTGCATGGGCTACGTTTTCGTGTTCGGAAGCCTTACGTCACTGGCCCCAAACATTATATGGGTGGTACTGCTTCGGTTCCTGGTTGGTACTGCTATTGGCGGCACTCTTCCACTGACTGCAGCAGTTCTCAGCGAGTTCATGACGACAAATTGTAGAGGCACAGCTTGGTTTATGTTTAAGGTGACTCAGAATTTGCTCAACTTAAAAAAATTTGAAGCAATTCCGCTGTAATCTGTTTGCGTAATCCTTGGCAGGCATTCTGGTGCGTAGGTGGCTTTGTTGAAATTGGGTTGGCATGGCTTCTGTTGGAGATGACTCACGGCTGGAGATACCTGGCAACAATTTCGGCAGTACCTGTACTCTTTCTGAGCCTGTTCTGGATGATATGGCTGCCCGTGTCTCCGAGGCAGAGTCTGCTACAGGTGAAAAATGCAGCTTTTGTAGTTAAAAGACTCTATTGCCGTCAATTCAAAAATTGAAAGGAAACATAAATGCCGTATTAGTATAAACAGTGTATTTGACTGAAAAAGCGTCCGTACAGGGTATCTTTATACTGTAAAATGTTCTCAAATCTCGACAGGGTCGCATTGAAGACACTCGTCGAGCGCTGAACAAAATGGCCGACACGAATTCCCAGCCTCGTTACCATGGCGACTTCTCTGCCGCAGATCTGCAAACGAACGGAAGCGGTGGCAGCATCGCCGATCTACTCCGACCAGCGACGTTTCTGCGACTGAGTCTGCAGCTTGCTGTAGTCGCATTTGCTGTGGGTTTCGGCTACTATGGTCTCATTCTGCTGAACGTCGAGCTGCCGCTTCTTCTTCAGGAGCGCTGCCATGGAGCGAGCAACCAAACCGCAGCATTTCGATCAGCAGAACCCGCAGTCAGTTGCTATGGATGCAAATCTATCAACTACATTGAACTTCTGGTATGTTTAGCCATCTCGTATTGCCATTTGCTTTGTTGCATGCGACATCTATTGAGCTGCCTCTATCAGAATTTGATTTGAATCACGTCGATTACAGCTACAAGCTTGTTGGAATTTAAGAAAGACAAAACATCAAGCTATTGTATTGAGAAACATTAGGCACTTAATGTTCCCAGTCTCTTGGCTGTAACTCTGCATTGCTTCAGTTCACCAAGCTGTAAAATGGGTGCCAGCATTAGCTGGGGTAATTGAGAATGTGTGTAGCGACCCTCCACTCCTTGGACTGAACAGCCGTACGCAGCCTTCAGATGCGCCACGCAATAGCTGCGGCTGAGCTGTCGGTTGCACAACTGCCCATTCAGGCAGGTGTAATCAAATATTGTTTTTATTATTATCAGTCTTTTAGTATAACTTCAAAGAATAGCTTTCAACGCTCCATCCGCAGATCCCGACTCTGGCGGATCTTGCTACAGCTCTCTTTAACGCTTTGGTTGTCGAACGCTTCCTCGGACGTCGCTGGACCATGTCAATTTCCTTCGGTGTCTCTTCCATCCTTGTTCCTCTGCTGGGCTTCTGCATGCACAGCGCCGCTAGAATCGCCTTGTTCTTCATCATTCGCTTCTTTATATGCACTTGCGCTACTGTAATCTGGTTGTACGTTTTGGAGGCCTATCCGACTTCGCTCCGATCAACTGCCCTGGCCTTTCTCTCGTCGTTCAGTCGAATAGCATCTATTATAATGCCATTTGTGGCTCAGATGTTTCTCGTTCGCGTGTCGCTTTTTGGCGGGCTGTTCATCTTCTCGGGCGTTCTGGCGCTGGCAGCTGTCAGTGCCGCTCTGCTGCCTTTCGAGACAAAAAATAGACCACTGGAGCAGATGGCTGCTCGTGATAAGGTAAATGAAAATCACTTCTGTTATGTCTGAAACAGAATACGCTGTAATGGCCATTGCTTTTTTATAGGTTGCTGTGGACTACTCCGATGAAAAAAAGCCGGTAAAGACAAAGGTTCCCGAGACAACATCCTTCCACCCGGACTATGGAACTGTGGAAACGTCCATGAAGATTGATTGATCGCTTCGATATCTCTTAAATGACATCAGCTAGCGCCAGAACTATTTTTAAACTGTATTTCTGTAGCTATAAACATTGCGTATTTGAAAGGTTCTTTTTTGCATTTTAAGAATAACGTGAATTAACGTGAATTCTCCACTGCTCGCAAAATTTTAACATTTTTTAGTTTCGAAGTTTTTTGTTAGTTTGTTGCATTAGACAAGTTAATATTCATTTCCAAGCTTAATACATACAACAGGGAAGTGTGCTATTAATGCAATCGTTTTCTTGGCAGTCTCTGACCTTCTGGTTCTATTTCGTTAGCTTACGTAGTTGATGCACGAATTAACTTCCGGTCTCAATCTCTGTTTGCTGATTCACCATTGCTATTTGAAGACTAAGCTTATTTTAGAAATGAAATACCGGTACAAACTCGAAATTTAATTGATTTATCGAACGGTAATAATAGTTGAAGAACTTTTTATATATTCATATAAATGGTTTTCTGCGGTTTACTTATAAAGCGCCTTTTGTGCAGAACTTAATAACTTTTTAGACGCCTAACAAGTTGTGTGCAGTTTAAATTATAAGATTTTCTGCGTTTTAAATGCTCTGATTTTCTTGAAGTGATTCCACGTATTGCTTGCTCCCTTATACCTTTAGGGTGTTTGCATAATGCATTGTTTTTTTTTGTTTTTTTTGTCTTTCTCGAAACTAGCGTAAGCACTATGGTCTGTTCAATCAAAAGTTAGAACCATAAAATGCAGCCCCGAGGTACTCTTGAGGCCAAGTAAATGAATCCATGATGGTGTGATACTTTATTTATATCGTATAAGACATTTTTCGCCTTTCCTTTCTTTCTTGCGATTTAATTTAACATTATTATGGAACTTGGCAGTAGTCAACATCGAATATTGAGGGCGCGCTTATTGCACTGCTCTCCGCTACTGGGCCTTATTAGTACTTGCGAACTTGGCGAGGGTGTCAGAATCGACCCCGGATGGCGCCCGAAAAATTTTATATTGACTACTAGCAAAGTTCTATGATAACTTGATTGTCATTGTGTCTAGTTTCGTTTGGGCCACAAACGATTGCGTCGACGGAAATTGTGAACTAAGTAAATTTTTGCGCGCCTTTCAGGCATCGAAACAGGAATACAACAGATTGCTTATCTGCGAATAGTCTATGGTCAAGCTGCCCCCCATCTTTGGATATTCCCAACGGGTTATATTTGGATATACCCATTTGCAGATAAGCAATCTGTATATTCCTGTATCAATGCATTTGCGAGGATATTTTTTATTCAATACAACAAAGCTGAATAAACAGATTGTATACATGTACGAAAACGGCCGTAACGTGGGTATAATGAAACGTGGACCAATTGTTCCGCAATAATCGAGGAGTAGAGCTAGAATCGACAATAACTACACTCACATCGGCCGAATTGCATGGTTTGTTCCGCATGGGATCCTCGGGGCAAGCCTCTTCTTCGCTTGGCAGTGGTGGCAGAGCATCATGGTTACCGCATTCAATGAATCGGATCAACTCCATCAACTCTTCGTCATCCGCCTCGTCACGTCCACCCATACTCAAGTCGCTGAGAAAGTTGACCTCATTTCCATTCAAGCCGTCAATGCTTTCAATCGGCAAATTCGACCAATTTATCATTCGTATGAGTGGCATGAATAGAGGTTAGGGCAAACGGAGGAAACAGGAACATGTATCCTCTGCTGCAGAGTTCCAGCTTATAAGACCACAACTTCATTTAACATGTTTCGTCTATGGTAATTTCAGACTGTTCCGCTTAACTTTTCGTTCCAGACGTTTAGTCTATGGCCATCATTTGGCTTACGCCAAGTGGAAAATGCCTATGACACAAATCCCTAGAATCACTCAGTGAACAATTCCCGTCTGGGAAGTTGTGTCCTAGCCGTTTTGAATTGGTTTTTGGACGAAAATAGACACAATTCCACTATCGAGAGTTCACACCTCACACACAACTGCCTTACCGGCCTACCGGCCTCGACGCTATGGCAGTTGTGTGTGAATCGTGACCTCTTGATAATCATACATTGTTCAAAATGTCTATGGTAATTTACTTCAAGGCAATGGTAGATTGTATAGTATGCAACTGAGTTGAATAATGGCCAAAACTCGAGTGAGCGTAGCGCACGAGTGTCTATGGCCATTATTCAACGAAGTTGCACACTATGCAAGTGCATTGTATTTATACTTTCACTCAGCGCTCAGTCATTGTAATTATACTTTTAAATCTTCGTCTTTTCCTCACTTTTTTCTCTAACCTTTATGTACATAACACTGGCCTGTTCACACGCGCTCCTTCGAATAAACTTTTTCTTGACCACATCATGGAGCTGAGATCCGTAGCTTTCATTTGAATCAAGTTACAATTGAAACGGACTGAAATTATGTCCGCTAGAAGACATCGTAGCGAGGGTTCCGGAATTTTTTACGTTCCGGTTCCGGATACTCGCCCGATGAACAGCGACTCTTTAAAACTCCGTCATCTTGACCATAGAAATATCATTCTCTATGATTTCGTGTGTTCTGCCATTGTCTGGAACTGAACTAACTGATTTTTTTCTAACCCTTGGCTTTACCATTAGACGTGGCAGATATTAAGATGTGGGGGCTTCGCCCCCACACCCCCATTTCCGTCCCCCACCCACTTTGATTTCTAACCCCTAGCTGATAATTTGGACAATGATGTCGTCTGAAATCTCAATTCCAGACAACCACCTATTAACTTGATCAATGCAAGAAAATTCCGGGTGAAAATGTAGAACTTTGTGGTCTCTATGTTAGGGATAGGCTGGGTGTTGGAGCTGAGCAGAATTCTCGCTTTCCTCTCTTCTCTTCTCTTCTTTCTTCTCGGTTTTCTATCATAGACAACCGAATTTGGCTCTAGGATATTACCAAAGAATATCGATTATACGTACATAGAATTTCAATATAGGGGTCTAAAGTGAAGCCAGTTTTTGTCAAGGAGTTCTAAAATTAGCAATCTGGAGTGGAAACGAGTTATACATCATGAGGCCACGCAAATTTTTAAGATAAGGAGCCAGCACTGAATGTCTATGGCTCTGTCTGACTCTGTCTATGCTAGTCTGGCCTCATGAGGTAAAAGTGAAAAACTCGATTCCACTCCAGGTTGCTAATTATAGAAATCCTTGCTGCCGGTACTCTACTTTTTGGCCATAGACATCGAGTTTGAGCGGGTGCAATTAAAATGCTTGCTCGTTTGCTTTTGAGACTAATAACGCTTGAGAGCAGCTGAAGCTACAGTCTATGGTCGTAACCCCAGGGTTTCCGCGCTGCGAAAACATGCGCTGCGCTGCGTGTCTTACAAAATAGTTAGAAATTGATGTTTCATCCCAGTTGAACATAGATCTTTAAAAAACCATAAATTGGGTTTGGACTGGAATGTCAAGTTTAATCCTAGTAAATGTGAGCAAATAATCGTTAGTAGCAATAGAGATCCCTCTGATTGTCCACCTGTATCTTTTGCATTTTCAGACCTCATTATTTCGATTAAATTTAAATTACTTGGTGTCATAATTGAAAAGGGACTTGCACTGTCTGAGCACCTTATAACCCAAAGTAGAAAAACAGCTTCTATGCTCGACTATCTTGCTAGAGCAAAACACCCTATTCCTTCAGCTACTGATTATCATATATGAATATAAATTAGTCCACTACTGAAGTATTGTTCCGTTGTATGGGGATCTGCCATTGGGTCCCATCTTATTTAATCGAGCAGAAGGCTGCCAGGATAATTTGTGACCATATAACCATATAGCCTTAGGACTCGCAGAATTGTTGGTGGGCTTGCTTTGCGGAATCTGCGGGGTCAAGCCTCCAGTGAGCTTCAGCAGCTCCTTTGGGGTCCGCTGGGAGACAAATTCTGTCGTCGCTCGGTCGGCAGCGTCTGCATGGGCTTCGTAGTTTTCTACGGTTGCCTGTCGGCTCTGGCTCCCAACGTGATCTGGGTATAGTCACGCTTCGATTCCTGGTCGGCGTTGGCGTTGGAGGCCTGCAGGCGTTGATAGCCGCTGGGCGAGTTCTTGACCACGGATAGTCGACGTGCAGCGTGGTTTGTGTACGTGGTTTAGGTAAGTGCGAGAGAGCTAATGTGGCGTCACCCCACCGACTTACTGCACCATTTCAGCTGATTCAATATTTCATTCAGTAGACTCTCCAGTTAACGAATCTTGTAGTAGGCAGTCATGAAAACAGAAGCAACTGCTCACTTCCTCAACATCCAGCGTGAGAAATTTTCCCGTTTTTGGGCGCTAGTGCACAGGCAATCCTTGTGACAATTCTCAGGCACTCTGGTGCGTCGGCGGCTTCTTAGAAATCGGTCTGGCCTGGCTACTACTGGAATCGACTCCTCACGGCGATCCTCACGGGGTCGCCGGCTCATCATGGCGATCGCCCTCGGTGTTGCCTCAGTCCTGGTGCCCGTTCTGGGCTTCTGCGTGCACAGCGCCGTCAGAATAATTTTGTTCTTCATCACTCGCTTTTTCGTGGCTAGCGGATACAGTGTGATCTGGCTGTACGTTCTGGAGGCCTATCCGACTTCGCTCCGATCGACTGCCGTCGCATTTCTGTCCGCCTTCAGTCGAATCGCGTCGATTGTGATGCCGTTCGTGGCGCAGTGGTTCGTCGTTCGCGTGTCACTTGTGGGCGGGCTGTTCATCTTCTCGGGCGTTCTGGCGCTGGGCGCCGTCAGTGCCGCTCTGCTGCCCATTGAGACCAAGGACAGACCGTTGGAGCAGACTGTGCTGCGTATAGAGGTAGCTAACTAACTAACTAGCTAGCTAACTAACAAACAAACTAACTAACTGACTGACTGACTAACTAACTAACTAACTAACAAACAAACAAACAAAAAAACAAACAAAGTAACCAACTAACTAACTAAATAACTAACTAACTAACTAAGTAACCAACTAACTGACTGACTAACTAACTATCTAATTATAACTAACTAACTAACTAACTAACTAACTAACTAACTAACTAACTAACTAACTAACTAACTAACTAACTAACTAACTAACTAACTAACTAACTAACTAACTAACTAACTAACTAACTAACTAACTAACTAACTAACTAACTAACTAACAAAAAACAAAGAAAGTAACCAACTAACTAACTAAATAACTAGCTAACTAACTAACTATCTGACTAACTAAATAACTGACTAACTAACTGACTAACTAACTGACTAACTAACTAACTAACTAACTAACTAACTAACTAACTAACTAACTAACTAACTGACTACCAACTAACTAACTAACTAACTAACTAACTAACTTTTCTAGTTACTAGAAAAGTACTAGTTTTTCTACTTTACTAGTTTTTCGAATTACATCGGTTAAACGTGCAACTCTGCAAAAGTAAAATGTTCTTGTCACTAGTATTCTGTGAACTTAAATGTTCTCTGTGACCAAATCTTGGTTCTGGGTACTGGTTGAAGCAAAAATGCTCGATTGCTTGACTCCTTGTTTTCGGCATCTCAAAAACTGGTAATTTTCCCGATCATGCACCTTGGTTAGGGCGTCGCTGCATTTTACGACGACTGCGAGATTTCTTCAAATTCCCCAATTCTTACATTACCCGCTCTATAAATTCTCAACTCTTTCCCTCTGTATGAAGTCAGACAAAAGTTAAAAAAAATACGGTGCAATCCATTAGTGTCGAGAGCCCGAGGCTCGTATAGGGGTGTTCGGGATGGCATTTTTTTCGGGGTTTCGGGGTTAACCCCGATCCCGAACATCTTTCGGGAATCCCGAATCCCGTCCCGAACCCTAATCCCGACCCCGAACCCCGATAACCCCGAAGTAAGCAATAGCATGAAATAAAAAGTGGTATTGACGGCTACTTACGACTATTAGCCTGTTTCAGTTCAACTTAAAGTTAATGTGAAATTAATTTTAGGCAGGTTGCATTTCTTTTGATGTGTTTGATGTGTGAAACATCATGTGCCTCTTTCTCTGCAGAGATGGAAGCATCTTATCAATCAAGAATCAATCTCTCTTTTTCTTAATCTCGTTTACTTAGTCTTTGGTGGCATTGCCATTGATGCACGTTGACGCTAGTAAACACTAAAATAGTCTGAATTCTCATGTCATCTAATCTAAATGATCAGACTACCAAGTGATGATAGAATAGAACGCGAGTCGCTTTACAGTCTCTGGCTCAACGAATATGGCATACAGCTAATCGAATTTGTCTCGCAAGAACATTAACTTGCTGAGCGATGAGCTGGAAAGGATGCAGCGTTCCTTGCGCTTTAGAAAACCGGCAGCACTGAAGGCGCACTCTGATGGGACAGATGATGCTGGGGCAGTGAGGTGAAGCTTGGCGAGCTCTGCCAGCTCTGGAAGATTAGCGGAGTTCTGTTTCCAGAATTCGCTGACTGCTACCTGAAAATTCTGCTGCGCCAGACTCCTGTACAGAGAAAGCTGATCAGCTGCTCTGCGCCTCGCTTCCTTCTTCCTCGCGTCTCCTCTGGCGCCGGAGTTCGATGCAGTCGCAGTCGCATTGCACTCCTGAGTGGTAATTCCAGATAATCTGCAGAACTGCAAAACTTGCATCCAGAGCTCTCTTCAGTACCCGAAATGACATTATCGTGCATCTCCTCGGTAGCGGCCATTGTATTTGCGCTGCTGGCAGCAGCAGCGGCATCTTGCCCAGAAAGCTCCTGCTCAAGGCTCCAGATGACCTCACGTTAAAAACGAAAAAAGCTAACTCTAATTCATAAGGATTTTTCGTAGTTCTACGGGAATTCAGAAAATTTGCGAAACCCCGAAAACCCCGAAATCCCATTCCAAAATCCCGTCCCAAACCCCGATCCCGAACATTTATCGGGAACTCCGAACCCCATCCCGAACATTCATCGGGACCCCGAACCCCGACCCCTAATCCCGACCCCGAACCCCGACCTAACCCCGAACCTCGAACACCCCTAGGCTCGTATAAGTGTCAAAGGGAATAATAAACAGATAAACAAATAAACAAATAAACACACTGAGGATTTGGAAGCAATTTGCAAAAAACCTACTCTGATTCGGTTAAAATACTCGCATATCGGAGAGATTTTATTGCCATTCATTCGCCCAAAATGTTGAGCAATGTGGAAAGGACTTTGTTCTAAAGGTTGTCACACGTCAAACAATCAAAATAGGCTCGCTTTTTGCGTAGGTACCCAGCTTTCTCTATAGGTTCGTAGCGATTGACCGCACCTTTTGACCCATGAAAATTACCCTACATTTGTACACAGTTAGATCAGTTCACTTACAAAGTCAACTTCAGATGCAGTTACTCCGTTCAGACTTTCTACAGAAAGATTTTTCCAGTTGATCTGCACGATATATACTTAAGTTTGAGCAGTGCTCGATGGGGCACTTTCGATCGAACACAATGATAGATTGTCAGAGGTTTTTCGGCTGATGTCTACTTTAGCGTGTTGACGCTCGCATTGTCATATTCGATCATTAAGCCACACCCTTGTTTCTCTCAATGAATACTCAAGTAGAAGGACGGGAAACGTCGATCGTTTCTTCGAAAATTTTGGGAGGCAGGTTTTTTGGAAAGAAATACACTACGAAGACAGAAGTTTCCATTTTTTCAGTTCTATGTAACATTGAGAACTTTCTCATTCTACGTACATTCCCTGTACCAAAAAATCATAAAAATGCATGCCACAGCTCGTCTCATTGGTTTCATGAATCTATTTTATCATCCCTGTTACGCATATTAGTTACAAAGTCAGCTAAGAAGGATAAAATAGATTCATAAAACCAATGAGCCGAGCCGTGTCATTTTAATGGTTTTTAGTAACAGTAAATGTGCAATTGTACGTAGAATAAAAGTTTAACATAGAATCCTAATTTTCTGAACGAAAAGCTTTATGAATATCGATAGAGCGATAAGAAAGGCACAGCATATCAAAAGATGAACACTGGGTCGGCTTCCCATCGGGAAGCAATAATTCAATTTTTGTGCTAAAAAAATGAAAACTTCCTATCTCCGTAGTGTATTTTTCGATGAAACCTGCCTCCTAAAATCTTCCAAGAAACGAGGTTTCCCGTTCTTCGACTTGAGTAGTCCTTGGTTTCTATATTGTCCTTGAATGAATTCATTGATAGTACTGCTGCACGGCACTGATGCACGGACAGACAAACAATGCAACTATAAGCGTACGGTCTAGTTCGTGCAGTCACACCCCACAAGCGATACTTTAGTGCCAGTTGATTGCGTTCGAGCGAAATGTTGATACTGTTTTAGAATGAATTTCGTTACATGTACGCTCGTAATTTGAGTTAGAGTGAAGAAGACTTCCTACAGGTTTCGCGACGAGAAAGTAATTAAGCATTAATTTTCAGCTTTTTTTCAATTTCTATAAAAGACTCGAAAGTCCTCTTTCGTGCCAGTTTTATTTTTGATACCAACAAGAATTATTAAAGAATTCATCAGTCAGCCGTACCTACTAAGCATGTACCGAAGAAGCACGCGAGAGTCATAAATTCTAAAGCATGGGCACCCCATTGTGACACGCAGTACCCTACTTCGAGTGTAATAAAAGATTTAGCCTTAACTTGAGATGCATTTATATATTGTCTCTGTCTGACCATATGAACATTTTGAGGGTGAAGAATAGGGTGAAGTAGAACACTGGAGAAATTAGAGTTGCTTGGACAGTGGCGAGGCCATTCGATCGTCGGGTGCAGAAGGGTCGCACGAGTCTCGAGCAGTATTTGGTACGTTTGTCATCGTAGCTGGGTCTTGCACGAGAGTGGGCACGAATCAAGATAGCAACATAGCTAGTGAGCAGAATTGGAGTCTTAAATACTGTTGCCTAATGACTGCATGCTGTCTGTTAGGCGAAAGCTGACGAACCTCTTGTAGAATCGAACATATTATTGCATTCGGGATTGGCAACATCATAATAGTGCTTTTGGCATGCAAAACTCAAGTAACAGCCTGAATCATATTTTTGCTTTTCCAATCAATGATGCCAAAATTACGTGTTGGAAACCCTTTTTTCGACCAGTCATTAAAATACTTTAATACCTGCACACTGGAGCTCGTAGACTGTTTTCTGTCTAGCGGACGAATTGCAGATCCCTACTGTTCTGTAGTGACTTAAGCAGATAGCATCATGTACTGTGTAGGTAATAAACGACGTCATACGTCGGTTGAACGTTGGTGTAAGGTAAAAGCTTGTACATATTTGTTGACGTCGGAAACGTCGGTCGACGAGGAGCTGGAGGGTAAAAAGTAGGAGGATGTACATTTAGAATAGTGTTTTGGTAGAACGCGTATGCATGGTTCGATTCCGTGCGCTACAAAATTTTTGGGGCTTGTGCACGGAATTGGCTGGAACTTTTACTGTATTTGTATATAGATACATCATGTATATGTGTACGTTTAAATCATGCATGTATACATGTATATACAGTTTATACAATCCATAAGATGCAGCTAGCATGGACGACTATATACGTCGGAGTTCTACTCTTCTTCTTCTCTTCTATTCAATTCTCTCGCTTAATTAGAGGATAAAAGCTTTTGACTGATTTTTGAGTATTATAGTTGCATATATGGGGACGAAGAATATTTTAGGCATAAATTGTAAAAGGTTCAATAACCTATGGTCTGTAGTCTCTGGACTCCAGCTAGTGGCGTAGCCAGGAATTTCAATTGGGGGGAGGGGCGGGTTGGCCTGGCTGGCCATGCCTTATGCCATTGCCACTTTTGGCGCCGCAGGCACTCATTTTGGCGCCGCAAGCACTCATTTTGGCGCAGCAGGCACTCACCCTGCCTCATGGTTTTTGGTACCCGCGGCCGCGCACAACCCCACCCCCCGGCGATTGGGGGGCGGCCCCTCCGCCCCCCTGGCTACGCCACTGCTGGACTCCGCATAGGATCCCCAATAATTCTTAAGATTCTGAAGAGAGAGAGAAAATTATTGCAGTACTCCTACTTTACACATTTATCGTATGTTTTTAACACGTCAAATATTGTTTATTTTAAACTGAAAGCAACTGTTCCATGAATTTTTGTACAATTAGTGTTAAGGTATGGTTTGTATATCTAATATTTATTATAGTTTCTGAAGATAGAATGTTACGAAATTAAAAAGTCAACATTCTTAGAAACGAGTTGTGCAGCCTAAATATTTTGTCTTTTTTTAATATTCAGTCTGACATTAGTTTATTGTACTTACTGTGATAAGCGCATTGTTTTTTATGTATTAGCCTTTGTTTATACTTTAAATACAAGTATAGCTATAGATATTTTATGCCAACCTTTTAGTTTTTAAACAAAATATAAGTTTAATATCAATATGTCATTATCTTATCATTTTAATTTATCAATACGATAGACAATATCACTTCATGCAACATCGCGTTTTTCGAAATTTTATTATAATAAATTACAAATGCATATTATGTCATAACTTTTGCATCTATTTATATTGCTTAGTGTATGTATACCCCTAATCGAGGATGGAATCTTTGCATGGCAATTCTAGAACAGACATTTGCACAAATTTTATGTCAGGTTTTTCCCAAAATGTTTAAGTTTTTTGGCACTTAAATTTCATGAGCAACTTTTTTATAAGCTTTTCCATAACATTGTTTTCTTGAATACTTTAGAAGTAGTTTTTTAATTCTTTATTTTATCTTAGGCCTAATGACAAATATACCATAGTCTAGATCATGCTGGGTACAAACCTGAACAAAAATTGGACAGTTACAAATGCATGCTAAAAAATTGGGTACTTGCCTACACTCTCTAATCTAGGCTGGTATTGCAACAATAAATGATCTTTTCTTGTGTTGCAACAGTAAACAACATTTTTTGCATTGTATATAAGACCTTTTTGGTTGATAATTTGACTGATTAACCTTTCTTACTTATGCTATTTATAGCAGGAAATCAATATGCACAAACATTTGTTTAAATGCCCTATTATGACCTTAAAAACAGGAAAGCTTTAAACTTAGGCTTAAAAATAAAATTTTCTTTTCAATCTTTTTTCACTTAACACTAACTCTTTTACATGATTCTATTAATTGCATGCCAGGTGTGCACACACCTAGGTTTTTTCAGGGTTGGAAATCCAGTTTCTAGCTGGCCCTTGGGGCTCAAAATCCAGTTGCCAATGGCTATTTTTGGTTGCCCATTGGCAAATAGCTAAATTCTTGATGATATATTCCAAGGCCATGTTTAAAATTAAAAAGCAGAAATTTGTTCTCTCAACTCTAAGATTGCTATCTATGCTACAAACAATAACAAACTAATAATTCCATCATAAAAATTTATATGGTACTTTTTTACATTTGCAAAATCATTTTTTGACATTTGCAACTGGCATGGGGAAAATGAAGTTGTTAGATTAGCCTCTGATGCCAAAAATCCAGTTGCCAACTATTTGAGAATCTTGAGATTTTAAAATGGCCAAAAAACCTTGTTGGTCTTTTTTATTAGAGACAGTGGCCATTCACACTTTAACACACAAGCAACATTGTTATACAATTGGTGAGAGGCATTACTGTCCATTCTGACAACTCTCCTGAGTAGACAGACCCACATTTAGATATGTATATAGTCATATACATAGGCATATACTCATATAGAAGTGTACAGAGGCTGTAACTTTTTTATTAGAGGCAGGGGGGTTGTGTGCACCTTGGCACACTTTAAGCGACATACGCACACAACCAGCGAGAGGCATTACTGCCCATTCCACCAACTCCCCTGAGCAGGCATACAAGCGCGCGGATACGTATGCAGGCACACACTCACACAGGAGTGTACAGCAGCCCTAACTTTATATTATCGTTAAGCATGTACACTTCACTGCGCCTTGGGGGGTTGGCTTTCAAGGCCGTTAATTGCACAAGCAGAGCCAAGCTAAGATTCCAATTCAGCCCCAAATTAATGTGACTGCACTTGGAATCGAGCCTGGGTCGCTGGCATACCAGAGCAGCTACACTACCGCTGGGCTACAGCCCCCCTGAGGCTGTAACTTTATTTATTGTTCAACATGTACACTTCACTATGCCTTGGGGGGTTGGCCCTCAGTGGTGTTAATTGCACAAGCAGAGCCAAGTTGGATTTCAGTTTAGCCCCAAGTTAATGCAACTGCACTTACCAGTAGAATCAAGCCTGGGTTGCTGTCACACTAGACCATTACTTAGATATGCGGCATATGCCTCCCCCCTCATGTATGGTGTTATTTATGGCATTGGCAGGTAATGATTGGCAGGAAATGACCACTGGCCAAGGTAAGTTGTAAAACCAACTCTCCCACTCTTAAACAATGAAAATGCAAATGTATAACAAAGGGAACAAAGCAAGAGGGCAAAGAAGAGTGAAGGAAGGAGAAAAAAGCCAACAGAAGAGGCGATAGAAAAGCTGATAAAGGAAAAATGAAGTTTGCAACTGGACTACTGGAGCCTACAAAGTGTCAGATACACGGATACATATGCAGACACGTGAATTTCTCATCGTCAGAAATGAGCACACTATATGTGCACTTCGAGAGGGCTCAAATCTATTGACAAACACACAGTCCCAATTTCTTTGCACTTTTATTCTTAATTCTGAATTCTTAAAAGCCAGACGACACCTTTGCACCACTTTTCTACCGATGGACTAAATTATGAAATTTTGCAAAATGAAAACACTCCTTCTTTAGTCTGCCGTCTCAACTTTCAGTGTTTGTGGTTTGCGCGCGCTTCTGTACATTCGTACATGTATAGTGTTCTGTCTTGCCTTTTCTTGCTTTACTTTGCAATTGAAAAAACGTCACTTAATGAAAACGTATTAACGACGTTCTATCTACAATTGGTTTGAGTGGTTTGGGTTTGAGCAGACTGTACACTGACCGTAGGTCGGGTCTGCCTGCCTGTCTGTTGCGTGCACTGGTCTACGATTGCACAGAGGAGGCTGGCATACAGTGCGGGCATTTGTTTATTTTAACCTGCGGAGTAGCATACGCAAACGTATGACACAGGCCAATTTTCAGGCTTGCTAGGGAAGCTTGAAGTGGAAAGAGCCTCCGACTATTTTTAGACTGTAAGAAGAAGAAGATCGACTGAAAGTTGCTTTGGCAGTTTGAAATTGAACAAAATAGAAAACAGACATCGCCATTTTGGATCTAATTTGCAGCTTTATAGCGTGAAGCTGCAGTTTGAACTGAAACGCACTACAGACTGTTACACCTCGTCCGAGACAGTGCCAACTGGTATCTGTTGGTCTGTTATTATCTTCGAGGTCGACAATGAATGAAGAGGCAAACTTTATTGAAGACTTCTGCAATTCCACTTTCTGGGTAAGGCTATTAAAATCTGTTCAATTTTTACAAATTTCGTAAAAAGTACGTTAACAGTAGGAATACCAAGCCATTTTCCCGCCAGTCGAGGGCGAACGAGCAAAGGGGAGGTTACCTTGGCTTATTATCAAGCTTGGCTTGGCCTGGATGAAAGCCAG
Organism: Macrostomum lignano; assembly: GCA_002269645.1. Taxonomy (NCBI): domain Eukaryota; kingdom Metazoa; phylum Platyhelminthes; family Macrostomidae; genus Macrostomum; species Macrostomum lignano. The sequence continues at coordinate 119,633 of NIVC01001216.1, read as the reverse complement.
TGACCAACGCAGTCAGAGCTGATGCAGACGCATGTGGTCCACGTGCTGATGAAATTTGGAGGCTTGGCCGAGGCTGCACTGAGGCGCAGTGCTGATTGGCGCTCAGAGGTCGAGACCTAACCACTAGGATACAACCCCTACGCTATTGGAGTTAAAAACATCTTCATTTTTTTAAACGAATCTGTGGCTTGTGAAGAAGAACTTTAGGAGAATAAGAATATTAGAGATTTGGTATATTGTGATAGCAATCAGCGCCCGATGGTGCGCCAATAAAGAATGAAGTACAAATTTTTGAATACACTACATGTAGTTTCTGACTTTTTACGTCTCAGCAATTCCTCCTATGAGCCTTGATATCTCAGCAATTCCCCCCGTAAGCCTTGACATCTCAGCAATTCCCCACGTAAGCCTTGACATCTCAGCAATTCCCCCCACTCGTCACAGCACAGTTTTACATAATGCTTCGCTTATTTTTTAAATGACGCTTCTTACCTGATGTCCCGGCTAGTACTCAGCTTAATAGGCCGCTTGAGACCCCCTATAGGTTTTTGCAAGTTTTATAGGAAAGTAAACCAGATAATTTTATACAATTGAATTTGTGCAGAACCTAACTCTGGCCTGGGATGACCGCGCGGCCCCTGTTCACCTGGTGCTTTGAGGAGACCGTGCTACGCTGGCTTCCCTGCCTGTGGCTGGCTGTCTGCGCCCTGCCTTACGCTGTCTACTTGAAGCGGCAACCGAGGCTGCGACAGCTGCCAAAACAGCGACTTAATGTTGTTAAGATCGTGAGTACTATCATGACTAATGAGGTTGCGGGGTCAGGCTTTAGGTCACATAAGAAGAATGAGCTTATGTCAGCTAAACAGGGTTTTAAGTGAGATTAGAACAGTGAGTGTCGACGTCAGGTAGAACAGTGGGTCAGACTAGAACAGTGTGGGTCAGGCTAGAACAGTGTGGGTCAGACTAGAACAGTGTGGGTCAGGCTAGAACAGTGTGGGTCAGGCTAGAACAGTGTGGGTCAGACTATAACAGTGTGGGTCAGGCTAGAACAGTGTGGGTCAGACTAGAACAGTGTGGGTCAGACTAGAACAGTGTGGGTCAGGCTAGAACAGTGTGGGTAAGACTAGAACAGTGTGGGTCAGACTAGAACAGTGTGGGTCAGGCTAGAACAGTGTGGGTCAGACTAGAACAGTGTGGGTCAGGCTAGAACAGTGTGGGTCAGATTAGAACAGTGTGGGTCAGATTAGAACAGTGTGGGTCAGATTAGAACAGTGTGGGTCAGACTAGAACAGTGTGGGTCAGGCTAGAACAGATTAGAGTGTGGGTCAGATTAGAACAGTGTGGGTCAGGCTAGAACAGTGTGGGTCAGATTAGAACAGTGTGGGTCAGATTAGAACAGTGTGGGTCAGATTAGAACAGTGTGGGTCAGATTAGAACAGTGTGGGTCAGATTAGAACAGTGTGGGTCAGACTAGAACAGTGTGGGTCAGATCAGAACAGTGTGGGTCAGATTAGAACAGTGTGGGTCAGACTAGAACAGTGTGGGTCAGGCTAGAACAGTGTGGGTCAGATTAGAACTGTGGGTCAGATTCCTAACGCTGTATGTCCGTTAAATTTGCAGCTAATCTGTCTGACCCTTGCTGGCTTAGCAGCCACTGAGTTAATCCGATCATTGACCCACCGCGCGGGTCAAGTCTCCACAGTGATCGTTGTGGGCTCCGGCATTCAATTGGCTGCCTATGTGAGTTGCCCGATTTCGCATTATATCAAATGCTAAATATTTTCTGACTGATTTCTAACTGAATTGTAAATGTTGCCGCGATTCCAGCTGCTTGTTTCCGTCTTCATTCGGGTCGAATTTCGCAAAGGCATTGCCGCCTGCGGTGTCCCCTTCATCTTTTGGCTGCTGTCTCTTCTGTGCGATGTTGAGCCGCTGTACTCACGGCTCATCATGGACAGGGAGGAGGTGAGTTCTGCAACTACTACTAGTACTACTAGTACTACTAGTACTACTACTACTACTACTACTACTACTACTACTACTACTACTACTACTACTACTACTACTACTACTACTACTACTACTACTACTACTACTACTACTACTACTACTACTACTACTACTACTACTACTACTACTACTACTACTACTACTACTACTACTACTACTACTACTACTACTACTACTACTACTACTACTACTACTACTACTACTACTACTACTACTACTACTACTACTACTACTACTACTACTACTACTACTACTACTACTACTACTACTACTACTACTACTACTACTACTACTACTACTACTACTACTACTACTACTACTACTACTACTACTACTACTACTACTACTACTACTACTACTACTACTACTACTACTACTACTACTACTACTACTACTACTACTACTACTACTACTACTACTACTACTACTACTACTACTACTACTACTACTACTACTACTACTACTACTACTACTACTACTACTACTACTACTACTACTACTACTACTACTACTACTACTACTACTACTACTACTACTACTACTACTACTACTACTACTACTACTACTACTACTACTACTACTACTACTACTACTACTACTACTACTACTACTACTACTACTACTACTACTACTACTACTACTACTACTACTACTACTACTACTACTACTACTACTACTACTACTACTACTACTACTACTACTACTACTACTACTACTACTACTACTACTACTACTACTACTACTACTACTACTACTACTACTACTACTACTACTACTACTACTACTACTACTACTACTACTACTACTACTACTACTACTACTACTACTACTACTACTACTACTACTACTACTACTACTACTACTACTACTACTACTACTACTACTACTACTACTACTACTACTACTACTACTACAATATCGCAGTTAATTAACTTTTTCCTCAACCTAAACCTTGAAATACCTACAGGAGGCGCTGTTTCAAGACCTTTTATTCGCCAGGTTCGGTCTGCAGGCCCTTTCTCTGGTGCTGAACTGCTATGCCGATGTTGGGCGGCAAGCTCTGGTCGATGGGAAGGTGCGTGCTTTGATGTATTTTAACTTAAAAATCGCGCCTTGCATTTTATTGTTAGATCCTTGTGGTGTTCAACTTTATGACTATACGTTTACGTAATAAACTGTCAATCACTACTCATTCTCATCCTCCTGACACTTGATTCTCATCCTCCTGACACTTGATTCTCAGCCTCCTGACACTTGATTCTTAGCCTCCTGAAACTTGATTCTCATCCTCCTGACACTTGATTCTCATCCTCCTGACACTTGATTCTCAGCCTCCGGACACTTGATTCTCATCCTCCTGACACTTGATTCTCAGCCTCCTGACACTTGATTCTCAGCCTCCGGACACTTGATTCTCATCCTCCTGAAACTTGATTCTCATCCTCCTGACACTTGATTCTCATCCTCCTGACACTTGATTCTCATCCTCCTGACACTTGATTCTCAGCCTCCGGACATTTGATTCTCAGCCTCCGGACATTTGATTCTCAGCCTCCTGAGACTTGATTCTCATCCTCCTGACACTTGATTCTCATTCTCCTGACATTTGATTCTCACTCTCCTGACACTTGATTTTCACCCTCCTGAACATGGATTCACATCCTCCTGAACATGCATTCACATCCCCCGATTATGCATTACCTTAATTTCGTCCCAATATATCACTTTAACTCACAGGAGCCTTGCCCGGAGATCCGCTCCTCCTTTCTCGCCCGGGTCACGTTCTTCTGGATGCTGCGCCTGCTCTACCGGGGCTACAAAGTGGCCCTGGAGGAGAATCACCTGTTCGCTTTGAATCCGCGCGATTCTACGGACCGTCATCTGCCAAAATTTATGGCCGCCTGGCAACGACAATGGGCCGCTTTTAAACGAAGGTAAACGCTTGTAAATTCGGTGTTAGACTTGCTAATCATTGTTGTGACGATTTTGGAGTCTTAATAAAACTTTTGCAGTCTGTGACACTTTCAACGTCTTTCTGACACTTCTGTAGCCCTACTGACACTTCTGTAGCCCTACTGACACTTTTGCACCCTACTGACACTTCTATAGCCCTACTAACACTTTAGTCCTACTGACACTTTTGTCCCCTATTGACACTTCTGAGGTTATACTGACAATTCTGTAGCCCTACTGACAATTCTGTAGCCCTACTGACACTTCTATAGCCCTACTAAGACTTCTTTAGTCCTACTGACACTTTTGTCCCCTATTGACACTTCTGAGGTTATACTGACAATTCTGTAGCCCTACTGACAATTCTGTAGCCCTACTGACAATTCTGTAGCCCTACTGACACTTCTGTAGCCCTACTAACACTTCTTTAGTCCTACTGACACTTTTGTCCCCTATTGACACTTCTGAGGTTATACTGACAATTCTGTAGCCCTACTGACAATTCTGTAGCCCTACTGACACTTCTGTAGCCCTACTAACACTTCTTTAGTCCTACTGACACTTTTGTCCCCTATTGACACTTCTGAGGTTATACTGACAATTCTGTAGCCCTACTGACACTTCTGTAGCCCTACTGACACTTCTGTAGTCCTACTGACACTTTTGTGGCCTTACTGACACATTTTAGTCCTACTGACACTTAAAGTTCTGCTGACGCATTTCTATCATTCTATCATTTTTAATATAAATGACCTATAAATGACCTACTGATGACCTAATTTAAGTCAGTAGGACATGACAGTGTTCGTACAATTTTTGTATTCTAATAAACATTTCTAAACTTGTTATCGAATATTTCAGATATTCATCCCCGGTAGTTCGAGTGTCCGTGACAGACTCCGATGGCGGCAGCGAACGAACGCCTCTGTTGCAGCAGCAGCAGCAGCAACAACAGCAGCAGCCGAAAACAGACAAAGACGATGCGCCGACGCCGTCCCTGACTCGAGTTTTAGCCAGAGTGTTTCTGCCCCGTCTGGCAGCAGCTTGGCTCTGCAAGTTCATCTACGATTTGTTGCAGTTTGTCAATCCCTCGCTGCTCAAGTACGTCATCGAATACGTCGAGGACAAGGACATCCCGGTGTGGAAGGGTTACTTCTACGCTGTAGCCTTCTTCTGCAGCTCCATAACTGGAACATTCTTCTTTCATCAGCTGTTCCACCTGGGCATGACAGCCGGTATGCAAATCAAAGCGGTGCTGATTGCGGCTATTTATAGGAAGTCGCTGCAGTTGAATCCGGCAGGTAGGAAAGATTCCACTGTTGGCGAGGTGGTCAATCTGATGTCGGTGGATGCCCAGCGGCTGCAGGATGTTGCTGGCTATTTGTGGATGCTGTTCTCGGCTCCGCTGCAGATCACCATCGCTATGGTGCTGTTGTGGCAGGAGCTGCAGGCCTCTGTACTGGCCGGGCTGGCTGTCATGATTCTGCTCATACCTGTTAATGGCTTCCTGGCCTCTGTGCAGAGGAGGTTGCAGGTTTGTAGGCTTTTAGATTTCATCTGCGTCCGTTTGATAATCACCGCTATCTGTGTTCTTTGATGTTTACCGCTATCTGTCTGTGTCCTTTGATGATCACCGCTATCTGTGTGTTCTTTGATGTTTACCGCTATCTGTGTGTTCTTTGATGATCACCGCTATCTGTGTATTCTTTGATGTTCACCGCTATCTGCGTTTTCTTTGATGTTCACCGCTATCTGTGTGTTCTTTGATGTTCACTGCTATCTGTGTGTTCTTTGATGTTCACCGCTATCTGTGTGTTCTTTGATGTTCACCGCTATCTGTGTGTTCTTTGATGTTCACCGCTATCTGTGTGTTCTTTGATGTTCACCGCTATCTGTGTGTTCTTTGATGTTCACCGCTATCTGTGTGTTCTTTGATGTTCACCGCTATCTGTGTGTTCTTTGATGTTCAACGCTATCTGTGTGTTTCATTTGATGTTCACCGCTATCTGTCTGTGTCATTTGATGTTCACCGCTATCTGTGTGTTCTTTGATGTTCACCGCTATCTGTGTGTTCTTTGATGATCACCGCTATCTGTGTGTTCTTTAATGTTCACCGCTATCTGTCTGTGTCCTTTGATGTTCACCGCTATCTGTCTGTGTCATTTGATGGTTACCGCTAGCTCTGGGTCCTTTAATGTTTACCGCTATCTGTGTGTTCTTTGATGATCACCGCTATCTGTCTGTGTCCTTTGATGTTCAACGCTATCTGTGTGTTCTTTGATGTTCACCGCTATCTCTCTGTGTCCTTTGATGCTCACCGCTATCTGTCTGTGTCCATTGATGTTTACCGCTATCTTTCTATGTCCTTTGATGTTCACCGCTATCTGTCTGTGTCCTTTAATTTTCACCGATATCTGTCTGCGTCCTTTGATGTTCACCGCTATCTGTGTCTTTTGATGTTCACCGCTATCTATGTCCTTTGATGTTCACCGCTATCTGTGTCCTTTGATGTTCACCGCTATCTGTCTGTGTCCTTTAATGCTCACCGCTATCTGTCTGTGTCCTTTGATGTTCACCGCTATCTGTCTGTGTCCTTTGATGTTCACCGCTATCTCTCTGTGTCCTTTGATGTTTACCGCTATTCTCAATTCTACAACAATATATGTATCATTCGCAAACCTTGAACACTGCAACAGGTCCAGCAGATGAAGAACAAGGACAATCGGATCAAACTACTCAACGAAATTTTCAGCGGCATCAAAGTGCTGAAGCTGTACGCCTGGGAGCTGTCGTTTCAGCGTCAGGTTGAGGACATTCGCGAGTTGGAGTTGACAACGCTGAGAAAGGCCGCCTATCTCAATGCTGTTGGCACTTTTACCTGGACCTGTGCGCCGTTCCTGGTGAGTGTCACAGTCTATCCGCTAATTAAAGTGCATTATCTATCTTCAGACTAAAATTGATTTGAATTCAATTGGAAGTTTACAAATATTGCTTAAATACTCGTAATTTATGCAAATTGTTATTAACTTGAAATATCTTTTACTTTGGTTTTGCTTCTGTTCTCATACGGAACAAGTTTATAGAGAACTAATTGATTGATTGATTGATTGATTTATTGATTGATTGATTGATTGATTGATTGATTGATTGATTAATTGATTGATTGATTGATTGATTGATTGATTGATTGATTAATTGATTGATTGATTGATTGATTGATTGATTGATTAATTAATTGATTGATTGATTGATTGATTGATTGATTGATTGATTGATTGATTGATTAATTGATTGATTGATTGATTTATTTATTGATTGATTGATTGATTGATTGATTGATTGATTGATTAATTAATTAATCGATTGACTGACTGACTGACTGACTGATATGCCTACAGAAGTAATCGATGTCATTCAAATCGAGCATAATTGTAATTATCTTATTAAACTGCCGCCCAAGGTCACCCTGACCACATTCGCCACCTACACTCTACTTGGCAACAATTTGACTTCGGCTAAAGCTTTCACAGCTCTTAGCCTGTTTAACATATTGAGATTTCCCATATCGATGCTGCCAATGCTGGTGTCTTATTGCGTCACAGTGAGTAGTAGCGCTATTAGTATTGTGTTGAGATTGTATGTTTCAGTTGCCTGTATGATCACTTTTTAACAGTTTTGCTAACAGTTTATCCATTTAGTCTGTTTTGCTAATTTTGATCATTTTAGAAACCTTGCTAGTGTTTTTAATTGCTTTTTAATTTCATTTATATTTTTATAATTATTGAAAAAAACTAAATTGTTTTAACCAACAGGTCACTCTGTGCACGTTCACGGCTTACACTCTAACCTCACCCGATCACGTGCTAACGCCAACAAAAGCATTCACAACTTTGGCCCTTTTTAACTTGTTAAAAGTGCCTTTAGCACTGTTGCCTATGGTGTATTCTTACACTATCACGGTAAGGCTCTGAGTGAAGGTATATATGCATGGCGTGTTGTGACTTGTGCTCAGCATGTACTAACCTGTGAACCCGTCCAATTGCTGGTGAACCACCTCAGACACTTGTGAATCGCGTCATCAGCCACATGTGAATCACTACCTTTAACACCTGTGAATTACTACCTCTACCCTCTGTGAATCATTACATCTACCCCTGTGAATCATTACCTCAAGCACATGTAAATCACTATCTCTACCACTGTGAATCACTATCTCTACCACTGTGAATCACTATCTCTACCACTGTGAATCACTATCTCTACCACTGTGAATCACTATCTCTACCACTGTGAATCAGTACCTCTACCACTGTGAATCAGTACCTCTACCACTGTGAATCACTACCTCTACCACTGGTGAATCACTACCTCAAACACGTGAATCCCCTATGAAAAATTGGCCCGAATTTTCACCCTACTCTTCACCCGAAATCGTCAGCACTTTGCGGGTGTAAAAATTGCCGGGCTACTGGCCCGGAATCGTTACGAAAAGTTCGTTTTTCGGGCGATGCACCCGTGCATGCACCCGCATTTATACCCGAATATTTACGGGCGATTCACCCAGAATTATTTTGCGCCGAAAAATCCGGGCCAGTTAACCGATATTTTGCTTGCAAATCCGGCCCGAAGAGCTGGTCATATTTCCTGCTTTTGGTCTTAGTGATAGTGCACGATATTATAGTAAGTTTTTAGAGGGCATAAACTTAATTACGGTGACTGCCACTTTTCATACTGTAATAAAACTTGTATCTAGTTGAATAGGAAGATTTTGCATGTACGAGCTAAATGACCCCCTCCAAGAGAGCTACATGTATCGAGAAGAAAAATAAGGCAATTCTGGAGGGATTCAATAAGAAATCTAGATCTAGATAGAAATGTTTAAGCTTGGCCACATAATAAGAAAAAGTGTGCGCGATAGTTTATTTAAATATTTAATGTATGCATTCAATACGTTCAGTAAGCAAAAGCATTAAAGCATTAAAGTAATAAAAGCAAAGGAGGGTTAAGAAAAGAATCGAAACAGAAACAAACAAAGTTGTAAAGAAGATAACATGAAGGGGCTTGACGTAGAGAAATTCTGAAGAAAACCATAAAAAGGAGAAATAACTAACTATTTATAGGGCATTTGCAGCTAAGAAATAACCAAATATACTAGTACGTTTGCAACTGAAAAGAGGTAGATCTAAGGCACAGAGTGCAAGGAGAGGGGTGCACACAGAATGCACATGTGAAATAGCTAAGATAGGGAAAGTATTAGCGCGACCATGGAGAAAGGAGAGAAACGATGTGAGGGGGAAATAGCAACATTCGGAAGGATAGGAAGAACCGAGATCAGTAATGGGGTCTGGTGCAAATTAAGGTGACTTCGAGATCCCTCCCTCCCAGTCGCAGCCACATTACGAAGCAATGAAAAAAACAAATCAGTGTAGAACAAAAGCAAATGCGATAGAAATTCATAAGTTCAAAGTTTAGGTATAGATTTATAACTCAGCGAGCGACAGGATGCGATACTGCGCTTGATTGAACATGTTAGCAGTGTCACTGGTTGTGAGCCTGGTGCTGGGTGGTGTAACAGCAGATTCTGGCAGCTGAGATGCTGCAGCACCAGCTAATCGAAGCAGCGCACCTGGAGTAGAAGGGGGCGCAGTTGCAGAAAAGCGTCAATAACGTTTTAAACAACACTACAATACAAAAAAATGAAAACATCACCTGGTTTGGTCTTCGTCGCCTTTCTAGCGACGCTGGTCTTTCTCGGTAGTTGGCCCTCTCGGCATCGGGAGTAGGCACGCTGCAGCTCGGATTTTGTGATTTTACATGACTTCAAAATAGACTGTTTGGGCTGGAGTATGTCGCCTAACACCAGTCCTAGGCTGGAGTATGTCGCCTAACACCAGTCCTGGGCTGGAGTATGTCGCCTAACACCAGTCCTGGGCTGGAGTATGTCGCCTAACACCAGTCCTGGGCTGGAGTATGTCGCCTAACACCAGTCCTGGGCTGGAGTATGTCGCCTAACACCAGTCCTGGGCTGGAGTATGTCGCCTAACACCAGTCCTGTAGTGCACGGCATAATCCCGGCGACGACGCTTAGCAGTCCAATGTCATCAGACATTAATGGCCAGAGGAAAACTTGGCTGAGGGGCATGTATACATAGCATAAATGACTTAGGAGCATGGTATGATGATGCTAAAATTCTGTTTATTGAGCAATAAAATCTAAACCTAAATTAAAAGGCAACAAAATTGATTATTAATAATTTTTCTTTAATTATAATGGTATAAGTACAGTGCTTGGAATGTTAAATCTGATGGTAAATGTTTATTCTACAAAACATATTCAGATTATTAGATCTAAAACATTCATATAAGAGCAAAAAGAAGGCTTATTTATAAGATATAAAGGGCCTTTATCTCTGGGAATATGTTAAATTGCAAAACTTTTTCAAGTTATTAGCTTCCTTGAAAAATGCTCAGTTCTAGGCTTTAGGTTCCCTTAGAATATAATAAGTTATCAAAATTATATTAAATAAAATACAAAAAGCATACAGATTAAAAAATAATGTGAATACATAGCTTTCTAAAAAGTACTATATAGACTATACAAACTTGAAAAAGCAAAAATTATATTAATGCTACTCAGAGTTTTATGAGCTATATTTGGACTTTATAAATGGTTTTTAAATTGATTTGTTACTTATGTTCTAAAACTTTTTACCATTCAGCAAGCTCTCTGTGCTCATATACAATACTATCTTCATTATAGGTGAAATATTAATCAGGATAAGTTTTCTAAATTATTTTCTATTTTTACTAACTTTAAGAAATAAATAAATAGGCTAATTACTGGACTTAATTAAATTATAATTAACTATGTGACTGCCAATTCCTGAACCAGGGCAGGGGCAGGGGATCAGTCCTTGCTATTGACTCATTTAGTGAAATAATTCACATTGACTATTTTTGAAGTTAAATAAACTTTGTCTGTTAGATTATGATAATTTAATACAAAAGTAACAAAACACGCTTCACTAGCTAGCACATAAAATATCGAAGTTCTGAAAACGTGGCGTCTGAAATTTAAATAATTTTCGAGTAACAAAAAACAAACAAAATAGTTTCCTAGCTTTTTTTCACATTGGTCAGCGCAATGAAAGAGTGAAAAGCACAGCAAATACTTAATAAAAATAGATTTTAGCCTGTGAATAGCTTATTCAGAAACAGGTATTTATAGTAAGCGATTGTAAATGATTTCACTTCCAAGTCGCCAGCCGCATCTCAGCCGCGTCAAAATTTTAAACGCAGTCCCCAGACGCGGCTCGTGTAAAAAATTAAAGATTAGCATGCAAAAAGATTCCCCAAAAGGGCATGGAAGGGCATGGACATGGAAGTAATGATTTCGACACATTATTTCCCACCATTTGTGATCGATATATAAACTCCTATAATAGTACTTTTTAAAATAATAAACATACATGTACGGTTGAATCTTGGAACCTGGGCACCTAGCTTCCTACTCGTTTAGCTATATTGATTTAAACCCATTTTTAATCTGCATCGTCACGTCAAAGTCCCTCAGGACACGCTTTTAGAAAAAAAAACGGGCTAGAGACCCGCACGTCTGGGTTTCTGCTTTCCCCGCTTTCCGGGCGAGAGTCCCGCTTTTTCGCCCGATTTAGTTTCAACCGTTTTGTCGGCGTGCTTTCCGGGTGAATCGACCGCTTTTTAGTTTTCACCCGCAAATTTAAAGTTCCGGGCCCAATTTCATATGTTTTCGGGCGAAAATTCGGGCCAATTTTTCATAGGGTCACTATCTCTACCACTGTGAATCACTATCTCTACCACTGTGAATCAGTACCTCTACCACTGGTGAATCACTACCTCAACCGCATGTGAATCATCGCTTCAGCCAACTGTGAACCACCTTAACTATCTGTCAGTCACGTCTGCAACCTGTGAATCATTTCTTATGTCTATATAGTCTTCTACAGTTTTTAATAAATTTACTTACAAATTAGAAATCGTCATTATAATTAAACAATACATTATACAAGGCTGCGTTATCAGTCACGTGACTAGCTACCCCGCTGCGCTGCAATTACTCTTATCTCAACCCTACTATCTCTTTTCAGGCCGCCGTATCCGTACGCCGCATATCGAAATTCCTATCCAGCGAGGAGCTAGACCCTGACGTTGTCAACCGCGAGCAGCACCTGCGCGGTCAGCCCCGCATTGAAGTACGCGAAGCCGATTTCTGCTGGGAGCGATCCCCATCGGCCTCCGCTGAGCCCACTCTGTCTAACGTGAATCTCATTGTGCCTGATGGCTCTCTCACTGCCGTTGTTGGCACCGTTGGATCTGGAAAGTCTTCTCTGGTGTCTGGAATTCTCGGCGACATGCTGAAATTGCGGGGTCAGGTGAGTGCCTGTCTGACTCGCTGGTGTCAGGTGTCTGACTCGCGGGTGTCAGGTGTCTGACTCGCTGGTGTCAGGTGTCTGACTCGCTGGTGTCAGGTGTCTGACTCGCTGGTGTCAGGTGTCTGACTCACGGGTGTCAGGTGTCTGACTCGCTGGTGTCAGGTGTCTGACTCACGGGTGTCAGGTGTCTGACTCGCTGGTGTCAGGTGTCTGACTCGCTGGTGTCAGGTGTCTGACTCGCTGGTGTCAGGTGTCTGACTCGCTGGTGTCAGGTGTCTGACTCGCTGGTGTCAGGTGTCTGTTTCACGGATGTCAGGTGTCTGTTTCACAGGTGTCAGGTATCTGACTCGCAGGTGTCAGGTGTCTGTTTCACGGATATCAGGTGTCTGTTTCACAGGTGTCAGGTGTCTGACTCGCAGGTGTCAGGTGGACAGGTGTCAGGTGTCTGTTTCACGAGTGTTTGTTGTCAATAGAAAGCGCCTTGTGACTTGTAAGTGTTTTTATAATAGATTTACCGTTACGAGAGTATATCTGATAACAATAATAACCTCACCCAGGTGACCCTTCGCGGCAGCGTTGCCCTGGTTGCTCAGCAGGCCTGGATTCAGAACGCCACTCTTCGTGACAATGTGAAATTCGTGTCGCCCTGGAACGAAACTCGCTACCAGCGAGCCATCGAGGCTTGCGCTCTGCGACCGGATTTGGACATTCTGCCTGGCGGCGACATGACCGAGATTGGCGAGAAGGCGAGTCTGCTTTTCTACTAACTGGTTCACTGCACCGATATGTATTGAAAACACAGTCAAATTTATTGCGTTTTGATTATGCTGCCGATATGTATCGAAAATACAGTTTTTCTCTTGCCAAATTAGTTGCGTTTTAATTGCGTTCCCGATATGTATCGAAAACACAGTTTTTTCAGTAATCAAATTAGTTGCGTTTTAGTTGTGTTCCCGATATGTATCGAAAACACAGTTTTTTCTAGGTAGTCAAATTTGTTGCGTTTTGATTGTTTTTGCAATATGTATCAAAAAAGAAGTTTGAGTACTAAGAAGAACTCAAAAACATTTTCACAGTAGTATTCTAAGACAATCTTTATTATTTGTGCTTCTGGTCCCGATATGTATCGAAAACACAAGAGGTTTCCAATTGTATTTTACAAAATCACTTTTAGAGTGCATTCCCGATATGTGTCGAAAATGCAGTTTGTTTAAAGTGATATATTTTCCGGACAATAATAGACAATCGTTGCCGATATGTATCGAAACAGGCTTTCTTACTAATTTTGTTTTTTCGTTCTACTCCAGGGCATCAATTTGTCTGGCGGCCAGAAGCAGCGCGTATCCTTAGCCCGCGCCGTTTACCAAGACGCCGACATCTACATTCTGGACGATCCCCTCTCAGCCGTCGATAGTCACGTTGGTAAGCACATCTTCGACAACGTGATCGGGCCAAACGGTGTGCTAGCTGGCAAGACTAGACTATTCGTTACCAATGCTCTGCAGTGGCTACCGTTTGTCGATAATATTGTTGTATTGAACCACGGCCAATTGTCGGAGCAGGGCACCTACGAAGAGTTAGTGTCGCGCAATGGACCGTTTGCGCAATTTCTGCGCCAGTATATGAATGAGGTAAGTTGAGGAATATTGGCTATTCTCGTGTCTCCGATATGTATCGAAAAGTAACTTCATTTTGTCAAAAAAATCTTCAGTTTCTAACTCAGCCGATATGTATCGAAAAGTAACTTTATAGCAACAATCTTCAGTTTCTAACTCAGCCGATATGTATCGGAAAGTAACTTTATAGCAACAATCTTCAGTTTCTAACTCAGCCGATATGTATCGAAAAGTAACTTTATAGCAACAATCTTCAGTTTCTAACTCAGCCGATATGTATCGATAAGTAACTTTATAGCAACAATCTTCAGTTTCTAACTCAGCCGATATGTATCGGAAAGTAACTTTATAGCAACAATCTTCAGTTTCTAACTCAGCCGATATGTATCGCAAAGTAACTTTATAGCAACAATCTTCAGTTTCTAACTCAGCCGATATGTATCGCAAAGTAACTTTATAGCAACAATCTTCAGTTTCTAACTCAGCCGATATGTATCGAAAATGTAACTTCGTTTTGGCAACAATCACTAGTTTATGACTCAGCGGATATGTATGATGTTTGATAAATAACTAATCTTATCTAATATACGAATCTTATCTAATTGCGTTATAATTGTCTTTTCAATGCTATCCTTTGGTACGAAAGTGCAATAATAGATTTTTCACTGTGCGGCCAACCTATTAAAGTGCTTGCTTGAATTTGATTCAAATAGTAGTTTTCTATTTCTGCCTATTCTCCGATATAACGTCCCCGATATGTATAGAAAGCTAACTATTTTTGACAATCTTTCGTAAAAATCGATAAGCAGAACATCGGCGGTGGCAGAAGTGAAACCTCGACGATCAAACTATCATGCAACAATAGTGCAATAGCAAATTGCGTAATGCTCTTTATAATTGTTCTTAAGTTTTTATTGTTCAATTTTACCCTCGTTAACTTTTTGGTGTTTTATAAGTCCCGCTATTTAATTTATAATTTTGTAACATTTTCGCGAATCTAAAGAATTTAACTAAAGCCTTCATGCACTTCTGTTTGGGCTATTTCTAATGCTGTTTAGTTAGTTAGTTAGTTAGTTAGTTAGTTAGTTAGTTAGTTAGTTAGTTAGTTAGTTAGTTAGTTAGTTAGTTAGTTAGTTAGTTAGTTAGTCAGTCAGTTAGTTAGTTAGTTAGTTAGTTAGTTAGTTAGTTAGTTAGTTAGTTAGTTAGTTAGTTAGTTAGTTAGTCAGTTAGTTAGTTAGTTAGTTAGTTAGTTAGTTAGTTAGTTAGTTAGTCAGTCAGTTAGTAAGTTAGTTAGTTAGTTAGTTAGTTAGTTAGTTAGTCAGTCAGTTAGTAAGTTAGTTAGTTGGTTAGTTAGTTAGTTAGTTAGTTAGTTAGTTAGTTAGTTAGTTAGTTAGTCAGTTAGTTAGTTAGTTAGTTAGTTAGTTAGTCAGTTAGTTAGTTAGTTAGTTAGTTAGTTAGTTAGTTAGTTAGTCAGTCAGTTAGTAAGTTAGTTAGTAAGTTAGTTAGTTAGTTAGTTAGTTAGTCAGTCAGTTAGTTAGTTAGTTAGTTAGTTAGTTGGTTAGTTAGTTAGTTAGTTAGTTAGTTAGTTAGTTAGTTAGTTATTAGTTATATTGTCCGTCAAAAGTTCCGGAACCCTTGCTACGATGTCTTCTAGCGGACATAATTTCAGTCCGTTTCAATTGTAACTTGATTCAAATGAAAGCTGCGGATCTCAGCTCCATGATGTGGTCAAGAAAAAGTTTATTCGAAGGAGCGCGTGTGAACAGGCCAGTGTTATGTACATAAAGGTTAGAGAAAAAAAGTGAGGAAAAGACAAACAAGCAGTTGCCTGTGGTTGCTGGGTCTGTGGAGCAAGCACACATGGAAAGGAATCGGTTTGCGCGCAGTGTTCAGCCTGGCTAACATTAGTCTATGGCCAAAACTTGTGTTGAAATCAACAGGCTCTAATGGATTCTTGTGCAGTCAGCTTTCATGGGAGAGTAAAAAATTCAGGACGCCATCTGTTTTTGTGTGCCGGCAGCAAGTGTGTAAATAGCCATGTGTGCTTGCTCCATGGACTCGGCAGCCATAGACAGTTGCTTGTTTGTCTTTTCCTCACTTTTTTTCTCTAACCTTTATGTACATAACACTGGCCTGTTCACACGCGCTCCTTCGAATAAACTTTTTCTTGACCACATCATGGAGCTGAGATCCGCAGCTTTCATTTGAATCAAGTTACAATTGAAACGGACTGAAATTATGTCCGCTAGAAGACATCGTAGCAAGGGTTCCGGAGCTTTTGACGGACAGTATATTTAGTTAGTTAGTCAGTTAGTTAGTCAATTATTAGTCAGTCCACCAACGCCCGTTTCAGGAGAAGGAGTCGGACTCCGGCTCGGAAGGAGAGGACGATGAGATCGAGCAGCAAGCCGCCGCCTCCCCGTCCAGCCCTGCCGACGCATTCGGGCCGCGAAGTCCCGCCAGATCGCGCAAGAGCTCCGAGGGCGGCGTCGATGGACTTCCGCCGGGCGCTTCCGCCGGTTCCGCCTCAGCTTCCGGTCGGGGTCGTCGATTAAGTCGTCGGATGTCGTCTCGAGTGGAGGATCTTGTGCAGGTTTGTCGATAACTTCAAATAAATAAGTGTAATCTTTTTCCTACTTGAAGTAGCATAATGGTTTATTATAAAGCTATGTGCTAATTTTGAGTTTAATGAATGAAATGAGCTTTAAAAGATAAAGCCTTCACAAATGCCATGATTAGATCAAGACTTCAAAACTGGAATGATTAGATCAAGCCTTCAAAAATGTCATGATTAGATCAAGTCTTCAAAAATGTCATGATTAGATCAAGTCTTCAAAACTGGAATGATTAGATCAAGACTTCAAAACTGGAATGATTAGATCAAGCCTTCACAAATGCCATGATTAGATCAAGTCTTCAAAACTGGAATGATTAGATCAAGACTTCAAAACTGGAATGATTAGATCAAGCCTTCAAAAATGCCATGATTAGATCAAGTCTTCAAAACTGGAATGATTAGATCAAGCCTTCAAAAATGCCATGATTAGATCAAGACTTCAAAACTGGAATGATTAGATCAAGCCTTCAAAAATGCCATGATTAGATCAATTCTTCAAAACTGGAATGATTAGATCAAGACTTCAAAACTGGAATGATTAGATCAAGCCTTCAAAAATGCCATGATTAGATCAAGTCTTCAAAACTGGAATGATTAGATCAAGCCTTCAAAAATGCCATGATTAGATCAAGTCTTCAAAACTGGAATGATTAGATCAAGACTTCAAAACTGGAATGATTAGATCAAGCCTTCAAAAATGCCATGATTAGATCAAGTCTTCAAAACTGGAATGATTAGATCAAGACTTCAAAACTGGAATGATTAGATCAAGCCTTCAAAAATGCCATGATTAGATCAAGTCTTCAAAACTGGAATGATTAGATCAAGACTTCAAAACTGGAATGATTAGATCAAGCCTTCAAAAATGCCATGATTAGATCAAGTCTTCAAAACTGGAATGATTAGATTAAGTCTTCACAAATGTCATGATTAGATCAAGACTTCAAAACTGGAATGATTAGATCAAGTCTTCACAAATGTCATGATTAGATCAAGCCTTCACAAATGTCATGATTAGATCAAGACTTCAAAACTGGAATGATTAGATCAAGCCTTCAAAAATGTCATGATTAGATCAAGACTTCAAAACTGGAATGATTAGATCAAGTCTTCACAAATGTCATGATTAGATCAAGACTTCAAAACTGGAATGATTAGATCAAGTCTTCACAAATGTCATGATTAGATCAAGCCTTCACAAATGTCATGATTAGATCAAGACTTCAAAACTGGAATGATTAGATCAAGCCTTCAAAAATGTCATGATTAGATCAAGACTTCAAAACTGGAATGATTAGATCAAGTCTTCACAAATGTCATGATTAGATCAAGACTTCAAAACTGGAATGATTAGATCAAGTCTTCACAAATGTCATGATTAGATCAAGCCTTCACAAATGTCATGATTAGATCAAGACTTCAAAACTGGAATGATTAGATCAAGCCTTCAAAAATGTCATGATTAGATCAAGACTTCAAAACTGGAATGATTAGATCAAGTCTTCACAAATGTCATGATTAGATCAAGCCTTCAAAAATGTCATGATTAGATCAAGCCTTCAAAAATGTCATGATTAGATCAAGCCTTCGAAAATGCCATGATCAGCTTGAAAACCCCAACGGTAAACTGGTGAACAGGTGAAAGAAGAAACCAAGAAGCAGAACCGCCAGCTGATTCAAGACGAACGCTCGGAGACTGGCAACGTTCGTCTCACAGTTTTTATCAGCTATTTTCGCTCGATGAACGCGTGGCTGGCCTGCCTGTTTTTCCTGTTTTTCCTGCTGTACCAGGCCGCCTCTGTGTACTCAAATATCTGGCTGACTTTCTGGACTAGCGATCCCTATCTCAACAATAAGAGCTCGCTTAGCAACTCTTCTGAGTATGTTAATAAGCGCAATATGTATCTGGGCGGCTATGGAGGCATCGGAGTGGCGCAATCGGTTTTCGTTCTGCTATTCGCCATTGTGGCGGCTATGGCATTTGTTATCTCATCAAGGCAGCTGCATTCGAAAATGTTGAGCAATATACTGAAAGCGCCAATGAGCTTCTTTGACACCACACCGGTTGGTCGGATTGTCAACAGGTAGAGCTAACTGCTTCTGGGGTTGGTTGGTGGGTCAAGCGGTAGGTTAAAAGATGGGTCAGCCTGTACATGTAGGTTAATCGATCGGTCAAATAAGGGATCAATCCATGGGTTAAACAGCGGATAAATTCGTGGGTCATTTAGTGAGTCAATTCATGGGTCACTCAGTGGGTCAATGCATGGGTCACTGAGTGGGTCAATGCACGGGTCACTGAGTGGGTCAATGCATGGGTCACTTAGTGGGTCAATGCATGAGTCACTCAGTGGGTCAATGCATGGGTCACTGAGTGGGTCAATGCATGGGTCACTTAGTGGGTCAATGCATGGGTCACTCAGTGGGTCAATGCACGGGTCACTGAGTGGGTCAATGCATGGGTCACTTAGTGGGTCAATGCATGGGTCACTCAGTGGGTCAATGCATGGGTCACTGAGTGGGTCAATGCACGAGTCACTGAGTGGGTCAATGCATAGGTCACTTAGTTGGTCAATGCATGTATCACTGAGTGGGTCAATGCATGGGTCACTCAGTGGGTCAATGCATGGGTCACTTAGTGGGTCAATGCACGGGTCACTTAGTGGGTCAATGCATAGGTCACTTAGTGGGTCGGTCACTGAGTGGGTCAGTGCATGGGTCACTGAGTGGGTCAATAATCACTTAGTAGGACAATCCATGGCTGAACCAGTGTGGCAATCTATGGGTCAATGCATGGGTCACTCAGTGGGTCAATGCATGGGTCACTTAGTGGGTCAATGCACGGGTCACTTAGTGGGTCAATGCATAGGTCACTTAGTGGGTCGGTCACTGAGTGGGTCAGTGCATGGGTCACTGAGTGGGTCAATAATCACTTAGTAGGACAATCCATGGCTGAACCAGTGTGGCAATCTATGGGTCAATGCATGGGTCAAGAGCAAAACTAAGACTCACTTTATGATATCCCCTACCCTCAGGTTCAGCCGCGACATCGAGACTATTGACAGCCTCTTGCCGCAGATGTTCCGCAGTTGGATCAGCACATTCTTCAACGTTGTGTCCACAGTGATCGTCATATCCTACTCCACCCCGCTATTCATGACCGTCATTGTGCCGCTGGGTCTTCTGTACTTCTTTATCCAACGATTCTTCATTTGTACGTCGCGTCAGCTGAAGCGGCTGGAGTCCACTACAAGGTCGCCGATCTATACACACTTCAGCGAGACCGTGACCGGCACGCAGACTATCCGAGCCTACGCGGTTGTAGATGCATTCGTGACCGAGTCCCAGCGTCGGGTGGATTTCAATCAGATCTTCTACTTTGCCGGCATCTCGTCTAACAGGTGGCTGGGCTTTCACCTGGAGCTGTGCGGCGCTCTGGCCGTGTTTGCCGCCACCCTGTTTGCCGTGCTAGGTCGAGACACCATCTCTGGAGCTATTGTGGGCCTGTCCGTGTCCTACGCCTTGCAGGTGATTTGCTTTCCATTTCTATGAGTTTCACAAAAAGTCTAAGTTCTTAGAGCATCCTTTTCAGTCCTTAATAAATTCGCCGTTTAAACCAAGAAAAATCGACTTTATATTTCTAGAAAAATCGGCCTTAAAATCCAGTAAAAATCTCCCTTCAACTCCTGACAAATCGCCCTATAAAAATAAGAAAAATCGGCCTTCAAATCCTTAAAAAGGTCGGCCTTCAAATCCTAAAAAATCCGTTTTCAAATCCTAAAAAGAATCAGCCTTGAAATCCTAAAAAATCTTCTTTCAAATCCCCAAAAATCGGCCTTCAAATCCTAAAAAATCAACCTTAAAATCCAGTAAAAATCTCCCTTCAACTCCTGACAAATCGCCATTCAAATCCAGAAAAATCGCCATTCAAATCCAGAAAAATCGCCATTCAAATCTTTGAAAATTTCTCTTCAAATCAAGAAAAATCGCCCTTCAAATCCAGTAAAAATCGCCCTTCAAATCCAGTAAAAATCGCCCTTCAAATCCAGTAAAAATCGCCCTTCAAATCCAGTAAAAATCGCCCTTCAAATCCAGTAAAAATCGCCCTTCAAATCCAGTAAAAATCGCCCTTCAAATCCAGTAAAAATCGCCCTTCAAATCCAGTAAAAATCGCCATTCAAATACTAAAAAATCTTTCAAATCTAAAAAAATCGCCATTCAAAACCTAAAAAATATTCTTTCAAATCCAGAAAAATCGCTCATCAAATCCTATAAAAATCGCCTTTCTAACCTTCCGCCAACGCAGGTAACCGGCGCTCTAAACTGGATGGTTCGAATGTCTAGCGACCTGGAGACCAATATTGTGTCAGTCGAACGGCTGGAGGAATACGCGTCTATTGCTACTGAGGCCGAATGGGACGTGCCCGAGACCCGACCTCCGCCTAACTGGCCTGATAGGGGTGGGTCTTTTTTATTACCTGTTGGTTTTGTAATTCCTTTGAAAAAACTTGGACCAAACCTGTTAGGATAAGAGGCGCCACACCTGTTAGGATAAGAGGCGCCACACCTGTTAGGATAAGAGGCGCCACACCTGTTAGGATAAGAGGCGCCACACCTGTTAGGATAAGAGGCGCCACACCTGTTAGGATAAGAGGCGCCACACCTGTTAGGATAAGAGGCGCCACACCTGTTAGGATAAGAGGCGCCACACCTGTTAGGATAAGAGGCGCCACACCTGTTAGGATAAGAGTCGCCACACCTGTTAGGATAAGAGGCGCCACACCTGTTAGGATAAGAGGCGCCACACCTGTTAGGATAAGAGGCGCCACACCTGTTAGGATAAAAGGCGCCACACATGTTAGGATAAGAGGCGCCACACCTGTTAGGATAAGAGGCGCCACACCTGTTAGGATAAGAGGCGTCACACCTGTTAGGATAAGAGGCGCCACACCTGTTAAGATAAGAGGCGTCACACCTGTTAGGATAAGAGGCGCCACACCTGTTAGGATAAGAGGCGTCACACCTGTTAGGATAGGAGGCGTCACACCTGTTAGGATAAAAGGCGCCACACCTGTTAGGATAAGAGGCGCCACACCTATTAGGATAAGAGGCATCACACCTGTTAGGATAAGAGTCGCCACACCTGTTAGGATAAGAGTCGCCACACCTGTTAGGATAAGAGGCGCCACACCTGTTAGGATAAGAGGCGCCACACCTGTTAGGATAAGAGTCGCCACACCTGTTAGGATAAGAGGCGCCACACCTGTTAAGATAAGAGGCGTCACACCTGTTAGTATCAGGCCAAACAAGCCAAAGTACAGAGCCGACCATGTCAAACCCCAGGCTCTGTCAGCATGCACGACCTGGCTGTCCGCTACCGTGACGGCCTGGAGCTGGTGCTTCACGGCCTGACCTGCGATGTCAAACCCGGAGAGAAGGTCGGCATTGTCGGCCGAACTGGAGCGGGCAAATCCAGTCTGACGCTGTGCCTGTTCCGCATAGTGGAAGCCGCCAGAGGTCGGGTGCTCATCGACGGAGAGGACATACGTCGCTTGGGTTTGCATCAGCTCCGATCGAGGATCACCATCCTGCCGCAAGATCCCGTGATCTTCTCGGGCACTCTGCGTGTCAATCTCGACCCGTTTAATGAGAAAACTGACTCGGAGGTTTGGACAGCGCTAGAGCTGGCTCACCTCAAAGACTTTGTCGCTCGCTTACCGGAAGGCCTGGCCTATCAGTGCGGCGAAGGCGGCTCCAACTTGAGCGTTGGCCAGCGCCAGCTGCTGTGTCTGGCCAGGACCCTGCTGAGGAAGTCCAAGATTCTCGTGCTGGACGAGGCCACGGCCGCTGTTGATCTGGAGACCGACTCGCTGATACAGCAGACCATTCGCAGGGAGTTCAAGGACTCCACTGTCATCACCATTGCCCATCGGCTCAATACTATTCTGGATAGCGATAGGTGAGCCTAGCTGCCAAGCTGATAATTGTCTAACTGCTAGTCTGCTAGGTTATCTACCTGTCTAACTGCTAGTCTGCTAGGTTATCTGCCTGTCTAACTGCTAGTCTGCTAGGTTATCTACCTGTCTAACTGCTAGTCTGCTAGGTTATCTGCCTGTCTAACTGCTAGTCTGCTAGGTTATCTACCTGTCTAACTGCTAGTCTGCTAGGTTATCTACCTGTCTAACTGCCAATCTGCTACATTATCTACCTGTCTAGCTGCCAATCTGCTAAATTATCTACCTGTCTAGCTTCCAATCTGCTAAATTATCTACCTGTCTAGCTTCCAATCTGCTAAATTATCTACCTGTCTAACTGCCAATCTGCTAAATTATCTACCTGTCTAACTGCCAATCTGCTACATTATCTACCTGTCTAGCTGCCAATCTGCTAATTATCTACCTGTCTAGCTGCCAATCTGCTAAATTATCTACCTGTCTAGCTGCTAATCTGCTAAATTATCTACCTGTCTAACTGCCAATCTGCTGGAATAAGCTCAGCTATTCCTTCACAACCTGATAGATGTACACACTAAAACGCTGCACTGTTTGGTCCTCCTACCACTTCAGAGTGCTCGTGCTGGACCGCGGCGTCATCAAAGAGTTCGAAAATCCGCGAACTCTGCTTCAGCGACCAAATTCGTCATTCTACAGCATGGCCAAGGACGCCAAGTTAGTTTAGGACTGGAACTGGCTCGCTAGAGATAGCTATAGCTATGTTTGATTATTTATTTATCCGTATACTTTTTTTCGTGAACTCTGCAGCCTGTTCAGATTGCAAACTGGCTACTTAAAGTAGAATTTAGCATTTTTCTACTTATTAATTTAGCATAGAGTGGTTTAGCAACTTTCTGGTATAATTACTAATTCACCAAATGCAGATCTTTGTGTGTCCTTTATTAGCAGAATTTTTTATTCTCAATCATTTTTATTAACATTTATTATATCTGTTTAAGTAGAATCTATCAACGGAAAAAACTTTATTTCAGCTGACTAAATTTTTGTGTCCTTCTGCTCATCCTATGCTTCACAATAAGGCGTTTCTGCAGTGATGTGCGATTTTTCAATAACTGAACTCAACTTCTTACAGGTGCTCAAGTTCGAAACCCTTCTCTTAACTTTTAACCCCAAATCATCCGAACCCTGAAATCCTCAAAATCCTCAAAACCCTCAAAACCCTCAAATCCTCAAAACACTCAAAAATCGGCAAAACACTCAAAACACTCAAAAATCCGCAAAACACTCAAAACACTCAAAAATCCGCAAAACCCTCAAATCCTCAAAAATCCTCAAAACCCTCAAATCCTCAAAAATCCTCAAAACCCTCAAATCCTCAAAAATCTGCAAAACCCTCAAATCCTCAAAAATCCGCAAAACACTCAAAAACACTCAAAAATCCGCAAAACACTCAAAACACTCAAAAATCTGCAAAACCCTCAAATCCTCAAAAAAAAACCTTAAAACCCTCAAAATCCTCAAAACCCTCAAATCCCCAAAACCAAACCCGAACACCAAAATCGCCAACCCCAAGCGCCTAATCCAAAATAATTCTCAAACCACTAACCTATAATCTCCGTAGCCCGAATCCTTTAGTAGCGGTTGAGTTGCGCTGTTCGCTCTGTGTATATTGTCTTAAAATTTTCGAAAATGCATCCCAAGACAACTCAGCTTTCATTGTGTTCTCAGTATATATAAGACCAATGTACCATCGTGTACCAGAATTTAAAGTATAGTAAAAAGCGCAGATTGTACTTTATCAATCGCAACAGCTTATTATTCAGCTATAGAAATCAATATTTTTGTTATTACTTGAAGTACCTTACCGGTAATTAGTAAAGTTGATGAAATCTTCCATTAATATGAATATTATTAGTGTCGCAGTTTGTGCTCAATATCGCTGCTAACGTCACATATCCTCACAAAATGGCTTATATGGTCTGTGTGTTCTGCAGCATATTTTTATTACCATTTATTTATATGCGAAGTTTTGAGTTTTCAGCTGCACTAGATTGCGAATGCTCTATTTTGTACTTTTATCAACCTACTTTTTTGTCCGTCTGTGGCTTCTTTTTTTATATCATTTTTGGCTTGTAGAAACCCGATAATTGGGGCAGAATTTTAATTCCCCCTGGCGTCATTCTGACTTTGAAATTGTCCAATCATTGATCGGTTTTATTGCACCGGTAGAAAAAAACAAATACAGGCGTCTCGTGTGTTTTGATCGTAATTAATTTTTTCAGATCTTGTCTGATGCAGTAGAAATGAAATTAGTGGCGATTTCTTTTTGCTTTTACGTTATTTTATGATAATAGGCAGACTGTACTACTATTTAGTTTCTTCCTAAGTAGCAATATTAGCTTTTTTAGGGGCGATAATCTAGCAGGGGGTTATAGCCTAGAGGTTAGAGCGTCGGACTCACAACTGGAAGGTCGGGGGTTCGATTCTCGACCCAGGGGAACAATTTGTGTCCTTGAGCAAGTCACTTAACTCTGCATGGCTTCAGTTCACCCAGCTGTACATGTAAAATGGGTGCCAGCATTAGCTGGGGTAATTGAGGGTGTATGTGGCGACCCCCCCAGTCCTTGGACTGAACAGCCGTACGCAGCCTTCAGATGCGCCGCGCAAAGCTGCGGCTGAGCTGTCGGTTGCACATCTGGCCCAATTGGGGGAGGTGTAATCAAGTATTATTATTATTAGGAGCGAAAAAATATTTGGATCAAAAAAAGAAAATGATTAATTTTGACACGTCAATATTTTGGGCGAGATTGTTTATTTGGACATGGTTCTGCATGGCGGAAGCGCGAGAGTCAACTAAGTGAGCTCTGGCTACTCATTATTATATTGCATGCATTTAAAGTGAACACTAGCTTCTAGAAGTTAAGTTTGGGTAGCTTAAGATTCTGCATAGCAACTACAATACTATAGCTACTGTAATTAATATTTCATATCCAGTATGCGCCTGCTTGTTATAGCTGGTGTGGCTACCAATCCATGCCTTCATCATTCACTCAATGCTCTGGGGTTTTTAAAAGTACGCCTTAGTCAGTCCCCATCAGGCGTGTTAAGACCGACTTGGTGGTGGCACGGGAGGGGTGAACTACTCATGAATATATTGCAATACATGCGTCTGTAGCTCCTCCTAGGGGCTTGAGCTTCAGGGGAAAGAGTGAGTGCTGAAGCTTGTGTGTAGGCTGTAAGCTTCAAACTTGGCAATTGCCTATACAGCGCATTCAAGGCGTGCATACTTGAAGCTGAGTTGAAAAAAGCATTCATGCGAGAGGAGCCGGTTATGTTGCAAGTTTTTTAGCTTCATTTGTTGCTGCTTGCTATTGGCTGAATTCTACAAACCGAATGACTGCCTTCTGGCTATAGAAATTAGAGATGTTGTTTAGGGGTTTAGAAACTGATGGTGGGTGTTTGCTTCTAGAAATTAGATAGTGGTAGCGTTTACAAGTAGATTGGGACTGTTTATGTTGCGAGTGTTTATAAAGTCAATTGTGACTGTCAACAAAGGTAGATTATGAGTGTTTAGAAAGTAAATTGGTAGCATTACAAAACATGCAGTGCAATGCGGGTCGACCTGCTAATTTCTCTATGCTCTATGCTCTATGCTCTATATGCTCTATGCTCTATGCTCTATGCTCTATGCTCTATGCTCTATGCTCTATGCTCTATATGCTCTATGCTCTATGCTCTATGCTCTATGCTCTATGCTCTATGCTCTATGCTCTATGCTCTATGCTCTATGTTCTACAGTGTATGCTCTATGCTCTATGCTCTATGCTCTATGCTCTATGCTCTATGCTCTATGCTCTATGCTCTATATGCTCTATGCTCTATGCTCTATGCTCTATGCTCTATGCTCTATGCTCTATGCTCTATGCTCTATATGCTCTATGCTCTATGCTCTATGCTCTATGCTCTATGCTCTATGCTCTATGCTCTATGCTCTATGCTCTATATGCTCTATGCTCTATGCTCTATGTTCTACAGTGTATGCTCTATGCTCTATGCTCTATGCTCTATATGCTCTATGCTCTATGCTCTATATGCTCTATGCTCTATGCTCTATGCTCTATATGCTCTATGCTCTATGCTCTATGTTCTACAGTGTATGCTCTATGCTCTATGCTCTATGCTCTATGCTCTATGCTCTATATGCTCTATGCTCTACATTCTCTATGTTTATGTCCTTATGTTCTATGCTCTAATGCTTTCTAACGCTCCTTGCTCCATGTTCCTGTGTACTCTCCTACCCCACTACCGTTCCTGCTGCAAGTATACATGCACTATCTAGATAGATAGCATCTTTTTATCTGCTTTCAGCTAAAGAAGTTTTATTCTGGTCGCAGAAACTAAAAGTAGCTGAAGCAAGAGAGAGAGAGAGAGATCCAGATCGCGCTTCCCTGCCTCTCCTCTGCCTGCCAATACACCGACCGTCCTTCCGTCCCTCTCGCTGGGGCTTCTGTCCGCCAATGGCCCATCAGAGAGAACTGCAACTGTGTGGGGGCCTCCATGCTTGGACACGGAGGCAAGCTAATAAATGCACGGCCCTGGCATGGCATGCATTAGGAGTCTTGCTAAACCTTAATTGCTAAGCCTGCTAAGCCTGTAGGCATGTATCTACTGCACTGACTATAAGACTATAAGCAGTGCTTATGCGTTACCAAGTCTGTTTTTAATCCATAGATGCACTTGCTTCTGCAGCTGCTGCTGCTGATCGAGCTCTCAGCTTCATCAGCTCAGCTGCCAGTTGCACAGATCTGCTCAGATTCTGGTCTGACCGCGTTTGACTCTCTGCTGGCGCCAAGCAGTGGAGTGCTGCATCTGAACTTCAACCAGCTGCCCACTACACTGTATGGCCCGAATTCCACAGCGAACTGGCTGCTCCTCTTGTACAGCCCGTTTGGAGGCTACTCAGTTGAGTATGCCACGCATTTTGCCAGCTTTGCCAGCAAGATTGCTGGTGAGTCTGCTTTCACTATGGTTTTTGTTGGCGCTTCATCTTTCACTCTCCTCATTAAAGCCCTGTTTGTCCCCACCAACACCTTACTCCTTCCCCACCACCTCACTCCTTCCCCACCACCTCACTCCTTCCCCACCACCTCACTCCTTCCCCACCAACCTCACTCCTTCCCCACCACCTCACTCCTTCCCCACCACCTCACTCCTTCCCCACCACCTCACTCCTTCCCCACCAACCTCACTCCTTCCCCACCACCTCACTCCTTCCCCACCACCTCACTCCTTCCCCACCACCTCACTCCTTCCCCACCACCTCACTCCTTCCCCACCACCTCACTCCTTCCCCACCACCTCACTCCTTCCCCACCACCTCACTCCTTCCCCACCACCTCACTCCTTCCCCACCACCTCACTCCTTCCCCACCACCTCACTCCTTCCCCCACCACCTCACTCCTTCCCCACCACCTCACTCCTTCCCCCACCACCTCACTCCTTCCCCACCACCTCACTCCTTCCCCACCACTTCATTCCTTCTCCATCACCTCACTCCTTCCCCACCACCTCACTCCTTCCCCACCACCTCACTCCTTCCCCACCACCTCACTCCTTCCCCACCACCTCACTCCTTCCCCACCACCTCACTCCTTCCCCATCCACTTCATTCCTTCCCAACCACCTCACTCCTTCCCCCTCTACTTCATTCCTTTCCAACCACCTCACTCCTTCCCCCTCTACTTCATTCCTTCCCAACCACCTCACTCCTTCCCCCTCCACTTCATTCCTTCCCAACCACCTCACTCCTTCCCCCACCACTTCATTCCTTCCCCACCACCTCACTCCTTCCCCCACCACCTCACTCCATCCCCCACCACCTCATTTCAGCTGAATAATCGTCTATTTGTTTACTCAGTAGATAGAAATCGAAATTCTAAATTTTCTGAAAGCTGCATAGTCTTAGTACTGGGGCACACAGAAGCGTATGTATAAATACCAATTTGTGTGAATATCAGAAGTGGCTTTATTGTCAATTCAGTCAAAAGTGGCACAACAATAAAAAAGAAAGAAGCAAGATGAAGAAGTGCCCATTCATTCAGCGCGTTTCTGGCTCTCATTAATTCCAAAACAATCATGCCTTCGCCTATCCAATGAGCTATAGCTTTTATCCCTAATAATTTTCGCCTCGAAGGGAAGATGGGGAAACCGGGCCTCATCTGCCCCCCTCCAATCAATTCAATTTCCTGCATGAGAAAAAATGCTGCCCACAGAACTCATTGTGTCAGAAATTTCCATTGTTTCCCAAATTCTATTGCTAAAAAGTTTTTTACTCTCCAAACGTAAATTGTCCCGCAAAATTAAAAAAATAACCACAAATTTTATGATTTACCTTTTATAGACATCTAAAAAGTTTCTGCTTACAATTCTGAGTGACAGACTTAACAGGGAAGTCTATAGCACAGTGACAGTGTCTTTAACAACAGCAAAGTGACAGTTTAACAACAGCAGAGTGACAGTGTCTTTAACAACATCAGAGTGACAGTGTCTTTAACAACAGCACAGTGACAGTGTCTTTAACAACAGCAAAGTGACAGTTTAACAACAGCAGAGTGACAGTGTCTTTAACAACATCAGAGTGACAGTGTCTTTAACAACAGCAAAGTGACAGTTTAACAACAGCAGAGTGACAGTGTCTTTAACAACAGCAGAGTGACAGTTTAACAACAGCAGAGTGACAGTGTCTTTAACAACAGCAAAGTGACAGTTTAACAACAGCAGAGTGACAGTTTAACAACAGCAGAGTGACAGTGTCTTTAACAACAGCAGAGTGACAGTGTCTTTAACAACAGCAGAGTGACAGTGTCTTTAACAACAGCAGAGTGACAGTGTCTTTAACAACATCAGAGTGACAGTTTAACAACAGCAGAGTGACAGTGTCTTTAACAACAGCAGAGTGACAGTTTAACAACAGCAGAGTGACAGTGTCTTTAACAACAGCAGAGTGACAGTTTAACAACAGCAGAGTGACAGTGTCTTTAACAACAGCAGAGTGACAGTTTAACAACAGCAGAGTGACAGTGTCTTTAACAACATCAGAATGACAGTGTCTTTAACAACAGCAGAGTGACAGTGTCTTTAACAACAGCAGAGTGACAGTGTCTTTAACAACATCAGAGTGACAGTGTCTTTAACAACAGCAGAGTGACAGTGTCTTTAACAACATCAGAGTGACAGTGTCTTTAACAACAGCAGAGTGACAGTTTAACAACATCAGAGTGACAGTGTCTTTAACAACAGCAGAGTGACAGTTTAACAACAGCAGAGTGACAGTGTCTTTAACAACAGCAGAGTGACAGTTTAACAACAGCAGAGTGACAGTGTCTTTAACAACATCAGAATGACAGTGTCTTTAACAACAGCAGAGTGACAGTGTCTTTAACAACAGCAGAGTGACAGTTTAACAACAGCAGAGTGACAGTGTCTTTAACAACATCAGAGTGACAGTGTCTTTAACAACATCAGAGTGACAGTTTAACAACAGCAGAGTGACAGTGTCTTTAACAACAGCAAAGTGACAGTTTAACAACAGCACAGTGACAGTGTCTTTAACAACAGCAAAGTGACAGTTTAACAACAGCAGAGTGACAGTGTCTTTAACAACAGCAAAGTGACAGTTTACTAACAGCAGAGTGACAGTGTCTTTAACAACAGCAAAGTGACAGTTTAACAACAGCACAGTGACAGTGTCTTTAACAACAGCAAAGTGACAGTTTAACAACAGCACAGTGACAGTGTCTTTAACAACAGCACAGTGACAGTGTCTTTAACAACAGCAGAGTGACAGTTTAACAACAGCAGAGTGACAGTGTCTTTAACAACAGCAAAGTGACAGTTTAACAACAGCACAGTGACAGTGTCTTTAACAACAGCAAAGTGACAGTTTAACAACAGCAGAGTGACAGTGTCTTTAACAACAGCAGAGTGACAGTGTCTTTAGCAACAGCAGAGTGACAGTTTAACAACAGCAGAGTGACAGTGTCTTTAACAACAGCAGAGTGACAGTGTCTTTAACAACAGCAGAGTGACAGTGTCTTTAACAACAGCAGAGTGACAGTTTAACAACAGCAGAGTGACAGTTTAACAACAGCAGAGTGACAGTGTCTTTAACAACAGCAGAGTGACAGTTTAACAACAGCAGAGTGACAGTGTCTTTAACAACAGCAGAGTGACAGTGTCTTTAACAACAGCAGAGTGACAGTGTCTTTAACAACAGCAGAGTGACAGTGTCTTTAACAACAGCAGAGTGACAGTGTCTTTAACAACAGCAGAGTGACAGTGTCTTTAACAACAGCAGAGTGACAGTTTAACAACAGCAGAGTGACAGTGTCTTTAACAACATCAGAGTGACAGTGTCTTTAACAACAGCAGAGTGACAGTGTCTTTAACAACAGCAGAGTGACAGTTTAACAACAGCAGAGTGACAGTGTCTTTAACAACATCAGAGTGACAGTGTCTTTAACAACATCAGAGTGACAGTTTAACAACAGCAGAGTGACAGTGTCTTTAACAACAGCAGAGTGACAGTTTAACAACAGCAGAGTGACAGTGTCTTTAACAACAGCAGAGTGACAGTTTAACAACAGCAGAGTGACAGTGTCTTTAACAACAGCAGAGTGACAGTTTAACAACAGCAGAGTGACAGTGTCTTTAACAACAGCAGAGTGACAGTTTAACAACAGCAGAGTGACAGTGTCTTTAACAACATCAGAATGACAGTGTCTTTAACAACAGCAGAGTGACAGTGTCTTTAACAACAGCAGAGTGACAGTTTAACAACAGCAGAGTGACAGTGTCTTTAACAACATCAGAGTGACAGTGTCTTTAACAACATCAGAGTGACAGTTTAACAACAGCAGAGTGACAGTGTCTTTAACAACAGCAAAGTGACAGTTTAACAACAGCACAGTGACAGTGTCTTTAACAACAGCAAAGTGACAGTTTAACAACAGCAGAGTGACAGTGTCTTTAACAACAGCAAAGTGACAGTTTAACAACAGCACAGTGACAGTGTCTTTAACAACAGCAGAGTGACAGTGTCTTTAACAACAGCAGAGTGACAATGTCTTTAGCAACAGCAGAGTGACAGTTTAACAACAGCAGAGTGACAGTGTCTTTAACAACAGCAGAGTGACAGTGTCTTTAGCAACAGCAGAGTGACAGTTTAACAACAGCAGAGTGACAGTGTCTTTAACAACAGCAGAGTGACAGTGTCTTTAGCAACAGCAGAGTGACAGTTTAACAACAGCAGAGTGACAGTGTCTTTAACAACAGCAGAGTGACAGTGTCTTTAACAACAGCAGAGTGACAGTGTCTTTAACAACAGCAGAGTGACAGTTTAACAACAGCAGAGTGACAGTGTCTTTAACAACAGCAGAGT
Organism: Macrostomum lignano; assembly: GCA_002269645.1. Taxonomy (NCBI): domain Eukaryota; kingdom Metazoa; phylum Platyhelminthes; family Macrostomidae; genus Macrostomum; species Macrostomum lignano. The sequence continues at coordinate 87,635 of NIVC01001216.1, read as the reverse complement.
GACAGTGTCTTTAACAACAGCAGAGTGACAGTGTCTTTAACAACAGCAGAGTGACAGTGTCTTTAACAACAGCAGAGTGACAGTTTAACAACAGCAGAGTGACAGTGTCTTTAACAACATCAGAGTGACAGTGTCTTTAACAACAGCAGAGTGACAGTGTCTTTAACAACAGCAGAGTGACAGTTTAACAACAGCAGAGTGACAGTGTCTTTAACAACATCAGAGTGACAGTGTCTTTAACAACATCAGAGTGACAGTTTAACAACAGCAGAGTGACAGTGTCTTTAACAACAGCAGAGTGACAGTTTAACAACAGCAGAGTGACAATGTCTTTAACAACAACAGAGTGACAGTGTCTTTAACAACAGCAGCGTGACAGTGTCTTTAACAACAGCAGAGTGACAGTGTCTTTAACAACAGCAGAGTGACAGTGTCTTTAACAACAGCAGAGTGACAGTGTCTTTAACAACAGCAGAGTGACAGTTTAACAACAGCAGAGTGACAGTGTCTTTAACAACATCAGAGTGACAGTGTCTTTAACAACAGCAGAGTGACAGTTTAACAACAGCAGAGTGACAGTGTCTTTAACAACAGCAGAGTGACAGTTTAACAACAGCAGAGTGACAGTGTCTTTAACAACATCAGAGTGACAGTGTCTTTAACAACAGCAGAGTGACAGTGTCTTTAACAACATCAGAGTGACAGTGTCTTTAACAACAGCAGAGTGACAGTTTAACAACATCAGAGTGACAGTGTCTTTAACAACAGCAGAGTGACAGTTTAACAACATCAGAGTGACAGTGTCTTTAACAACAGCAGAGTGACAGTTTAACAACAGCAGAGTGACAGTGTCTTTAACAACAGCAGAGTGACAGTGTCTTTAACAACATCAGAGTGACAGTGTCTTTAACAACAGCAGAGTGACAGTGTCTTTAACAACAGCAGAGTGACAGTCTCGCAGTTTCGCACTGTATTTCCATGACAGTGTGGAGAGGCACCATAAAGCTCGCGGCAATGGACGCCAGCCGGCCAGAGAATCTCGCAGCTCTCCGCCGCTACCAGCTGACCGGGCTGCCCAGTTTGCTATTCATCGCTCGCCAGACTCCCTGGCTTGCTGCTGCTCCTTCTAGAAGAAGAGCAGGTGCTGCACGCGAGCTGCCAATGCCGAGAGACCCCGATTACCTGGAAGACGAGCTGTTTGCTCAGCTGGAGAAACGGGTGCCGAAACTGAGACCGGTGAAGTCTGTGTGAGTTCTGGTTCTCTGCTTGCCTGAGATGGCTGCTTGTTTCTTTGCTCTCTCACCTCACTAATCGCTGGTCGCTTTAGCAGACTTTATCTTTTGCTGATAAATTAGATATAGATAGATAGATAGATAGATAGATAGATAGATAGATAGATAGATAGATAGATAGATAGATAGATAGATAGATAGATAGATAGATAGATAGATAGATAGATAGATAGATAGATAGATAGATAGATAGATAGATAGATAGATAGATAGATAGATAGATAGATAGATAGATAGATAGATAGATAGATAGATAGATAGATAGATAGATAGATAGATAGATAGATAGATAGATAGATAGATAGATAGATAGATAGATAGATAGATAGGTAGATAGATTAATTGATTGATTGATTCATTGATTCATTGATTGATTGATTGATTTACTGATACCCTTCTCCGCCGCAAATCAGCCACCGAGTCCTCCGCGTCCCCGGTGCCACGGAGCTGTTCTACCTGGAGGAACCCTCTGACAGCTTGCTGTCCCGCCGCGCGATCCTCAGCTGCCTGGAGGCCGCAGCGACCACCGCAGGTCGCAAGCTGTTCTCCAAAACTCGCATCGTTTGGCGCATCAACGCCAATGTCGCGTCTGGCCGCGTCCGGCTCAGCCGCTACCGCCGTCCGCGCGGCCGACCTCGCGGCCCGTTCCGTCGCGACATCAACCTCCTGCAGGTGAACTCCAGCTCCGAGCTCGCCGCTCTAATCCGCTGCGCGCAGCCGCATCGGGATCGACACCGCGTCGCTGCTGCCACTCCCTGCGAGCTGGACGCCGCCGCCGAGCCGCCGACGCCCGGACAGTTGATCGCCGACGCGCGCCAGTATCTCCGTCGCGACATCGCCGCCTGCCTGGCCGCTAACGAGGAGGCCGATGTTTTTTCGTCGACGGCGGCGACAGCAGCGGCGCTACTCGACTTTCTGCGCCTCCTGCGCAACGTGCTGCCATCTTTGACCGGCCAAGTAGTTGTGCTGGCGCGGCACCTCCTGCGTCGGCATCAGCAGCAGCGGCCAGCGTCAGCGAAAGTCTGGCTCCGCCTGCTGGCTAACGGCGAACCCGAGCCGAGCGATGCGGGCGACGATGTCGACTGGCGCTGGCGGCTTCTGCTGTCGCTCAGCGTCGCTCGTCTGCGGGCCGACGAAGGCCTGCCATCCGTGCTGGCGACTGCGCGGCGACTCCAAGCCGCCTGCTCGACCTCGCTGACGTCCCTGACGCTACTGGCTGCAGCTCCGGAGTGGTCAGCAGCAACTCCAGCTGACGAGCTGCTGCTGCTGTGGCGGCTGCACAGCCTGTCCAGAGGCCGGGTGTTCCCGCCGCCCAGCCTGTGTCCGGGCTGCCGGCTTACCCTAGACATGGACATCGACGGCGACAAGGACGACGTTTTGAGATTCCTGGTCGGGTGGTACGGACCGGCGCTGGGGTCGGAACGGATGACTTCGGTTGATCGGCGTCGGTCGGCGCTACCCCGGCTGCCAGAGCTGCCGACGAATGACAGCGGCGACGGAGGCTACGATGAAGAGGTGCCCTGCCTGCTGAAGCTGCTGCGGTGGCTGAAGGGCAGCGGCGGCGGGGACTGGGCGCGGCTGGCTTTGCTGCTGGCTGCCGGCTGTGCCAGCGGAGCGACCCTGCTTTGCTGGCTGGGCGGCAGCTGCGATCGGCGCTGACCCACCTGACTGGGAATGCTATCTAGCTAGCTGACTGCATGCTGACCCTCTAGCGGAATTACCTGATCCACTTGACCTACCTGACCCACTTGACCCACCTGACCCACCTGACCCACCTGACCTACCTGACCTACCTGACCCACCTGACTGGGAATGCTATCTAGCTATCTGACTGCATGCTGACCCTCTGGTCGGAATTACCTGACCCACCTGACCCACCTGACACACCCGAACCACCTGACCAGCAGAACAAGGAGACTAGTGCTGAATTGTCTGCTTAATCCTTGAGTCTATTAATTTTACTCAGCTATCAGTTATTTGTGTCAAAAACCTTTGTCTGGTTAATTTCTTTTTCCAGTAATTGTAAAAATTATGCTTTCTAAACTGGCAATCAAATTTTGCATGTGAATAAATGAAAATTATTGATCAAAGCATTTTTTTTACTTTACCAGAGCGAATTTCCGCTAAAACATATTTTTTGTCGACTTTTGCAGTTTTACAAGGGCATGCTTGCTTCTGCACCCGAAGTGCTCTGGGCTGTTGGAGTTCTCAGACAAACTCATGATGGTAAACTATTTACAAATAATTCGCTACATCTTGATGCGATGTTGACAGGGACAAAAGTCAAGTTTCGAGGGTAAACGCATAATTTTTTATTAGCTTTAGCACCAGGGGCGCCAGCACCAGGGGCGCCAGCACCAGGGGCGCCAGCACCAGGGGCGCCAGCACCAGGGGCGCCAGCACCAGGGGCGCCAGCACCAGGGGCGCCAGCACCAGGGGCGCCAGCACCAGGGGCGCCAGCACCAGGGGCGCCAGCACCAGGGGCGCCAGCACCAGGGGCGCCAGCACCAGGGGCGCCAGCACCAGGGGCGCCAGCACCAGGGGCGCCAGCACCAGGGGCGCCAGCACCAGGGGCGCCAGCACCAGGGGCGCCAGCACCAGGGGCGCCAGCACCAGGGGCGCCAGCACCAGGGGCGCCAGCACCAGGGGCGCCAGCACCAGGGGCGCCAGCACCAGGGGCGCCAGCACCACAAGCTCACAGGATGTAGTTATAAATGAATCATTGGAGTGGTTTCGTGTTACCATTGAGTTTTTACGACGTTACCTATCAACATAAACAGACTTTTAATGGAAGAAAACGGAAATAGTCGCAAATTATTGTTTAATCAGTAGTATAATAATCTTGAGTATATAATTTTCTGACCGACTGCAGTCATGCGTTTATATTTTTCGTTCGAGTAGCAGCGGTTCCCTCACACGGGTGGCCTTGGCCAATAATTATTAAATAATATCCAGTTTACTCATATAAGACAAGTATTGCTTGAGGCGAATTGGAGCAAAGTAAATTCCAGAGCAATTATAAATATCGATAAGTACATACGTTTATAGGTTCACCTGAGACAATTAAAAGTTTGGCGGCAATAATTAATATAATACTTCTTTTTGTGGTCAAATTATTTTTAATTGGATTTTAATGAGACTGGCACATTCGATAAAAATAAGCATGTAGAGAATAAAGAGAATGATAGTGAAAGACTTAAGTCAAAATAGAAGCTGGCTTTGAAGTTGGGGAGTTAATGACAGAAGATGAGATGGAAAGCTGATGGACAGTGAGATAGAGTGAGATTCAGAGTGAGATACAGAGTGAGATACAGAGTGAGATACAGAGTGAGATACAGAGTGAGATACAGAATGAGATACAGAGTGAGATACAAAATGAGATACAGAGTGAGACACAGAGTGAGATACAGAGTGAGATACATAGTGAGACACAGAGTGAGATACAGAGTGAGATACAGAGTGAGATACAGAGTGAGATACAGAGTGAGACACAGAGTGAGATACAGAGTGAGATACAGAGTGAGATACAGAGTGAGATACAGAGTGAGATACAGAGTGAGATACAGAGTGAGATACAGAGTGAAATACGAAGTAAGATACAGAGTGAGATACAGAGTGAGATACAGAGTGAGATACAGAGTGAAATACGAAGTAAGATACAGAGTGAGATACAGAGTGAGATACAGAGTGAGATACAGAGTGAGATACAGAGTGAGACACAGAGTGAGATACAGAGTAAGATACAGAGTGAGATACAGAGTGAGACACAGAGTGAGATACAGAGTGAGATACAGAGTGAGATACAGAGTGAGATACAGAGTGAGATACAGAGTGAGATACAGAGTGAGATACAGAGTGAGATACAGAGTGAGACACAGAGTGAGATACAGAGTGAGATACAGAGTGAGATACAGAGTGAGATACAGAGTGAGATACAGAGTGAGATACAGAGTGAGATACAGAGTGAGATACAGAGTGAGATACAGAGTGAGATACAGAGTGAGATACAGAGTGAGATACAGAGTGAGATACAGAGTGAGATACAGAGTGAGACACAGAGTGAGATACAGAGTGAGACACAGAGTGAGATACAGAGTGAGATACAGAGTGAGATACAGAGTGAGATACAGAGTGAGATACAGAGTGAGATACAGAGTGAGATACAGAGTGAGATACAGAGTGAGATACAGAGTGAGATACAGAGTGAGATACAGAGTGAGATACAGAGTGAGATACAGAGTAAGATAAATACTAGATAGGCTGAGGTAGAATAAGCTGAGATCATCAGATCGAGTGTTCTAATAGCCATCTCTAATTAGCTTATAATAAATTGCAGATCTGCTTCTGGATGTTTCTTAGAAAAACTCGGCTCCTTCAAGCAGGCGGGCGCTGACTGGCACAGCTGCGACGCCGAAGCTCATGAGGCCGAGGCCTTGGAGCCAATTTGGTCGCGGTTTTGAAATCACATTAGCCGGTTCCTGATCAGCAGAGGCTGCGGCTGCGGCGCTAGCAGCCACTTGCTCCAATTCGTCAATCGGGATGGCAGTAGAAACAGACCTGAGCAAATCAAGCCGCTTGGGTTATTTTTAGTGCATTTTTAGTGCCTTTCAGTACAGACTATATGAAAACTGAATAGAGACTGACTGCTGTTTCCCCTGGCTGTTTTCTATTCTCATCTAGAGAATCTCTCTCCCTCTCCCCTCTCCACTTTCCACTAGGCTCTCCATTCTCCTCTCTCCCCACTCTACCCTCTACCCTCTTCACTCTCCACTCTCCACTCCCCCTCTCCACTCTACCCTCTACCCTCTCCACTCCCCCTCTCCACTCTACCCTCTACCCTCTCTACTCCCCCTCTCCACTCTACCCTCTACCCTCTCCACTCCCCCCTCTCCACTCTACCCTCTACCCTATCCACTCTCCCTCTCCACTCTACCCTCTACCCTCTCCACTCTCCCTCTCCACTCTACCCTCTACCCTCTCCACTCCCCCTCTCCACTCTACCCTCTACCCTCTCCACTCTCCCTCTCCACTCTACCCTCTACCCTCTCCACTCCCCCCTCTCCACTCTACCCTCTACCCTCTCCACTCTCCCTCTCCACTCTACCCTCTACCCTCTCCACTCCCCCTCTCCACTCTACCCTCTACCCTCTCCACTCCCCCTCTCCACTCTACCCTCTACCCTCTCCACTCCCCACTCTCCACTCTACCCTCTACCCTCTCCACTCTATCCTCTACCCTCTCCACTCTCCCTCTCCACTCTACCCTCTACCCTCTCCACTCTCCCTCTCCACTCTACCCTCTACCCTCTCCACTCCCCCTCTCCACTCTACCCTCTACCCTCTCCTCTCTCCCTCTCCACTCTACCCTCTACCCTCTCCACTCCCCCTCTCCACTCTACCCTCTACCCTCTCCACTCTCCCTCTCCACTCTACCCTCTACCCTCTCCACTCCCCCTCTCCACTCTACCCTCTACCCTCTCCACTCCCCCTCTCCACTCTACCCTCTACCCTCTCCACTCCCCCTCTCCACTCTACCCTCTACCCTCTCCACTCCCCCCTCCACTCTACCCTCTACCCTCTCCCCTCTTCTCTCCTCCCACTCTCAGCAGAAAACTTCGCCATCCCGGACCCGGTGGGGCTCAGCTGGCAATTTCGCGTGGCCAACATCCAGCGAGAATCCACAGCGCAGGCAACGCCGGCTCGCTGGCTAAGCGGCACCCCGTCGCCGGCGAAAATCCTCTGCAAATCCGACAGTGAAACCGCGGAGCCAGATTCCAGAACCGGCCGCAGACCGGGTTGAAACCGCAGCCACTCGGCCTCAACCGAAGCGCTACCGCCGAGCACCAGAATCCATCGGCCATGGCCCAGAGCCAGCATGCTGGGACTCCCTCTGGTAGCCACCAGGCCCCAGTTCAGTTGGGTCCACTGATCCTCAGCTGCGCTGTACAGGTCTACCAATCGGCACGGCTGCGTCAGGTGCGGCTCCAGGTAGCCGCCACAGGCTATGATCGCACCATCGATGCACACCACGCCCGGAGAGGATCTGGCTCTGGGCAGAGGAGCTTTCAGCTTCCAACGAAGCTGGCTCAGGCTCGACATCTGGTGCTGCTGCTGTCGGCGACAATCGTCCGCCTCCAGTGCTTCAACCTGTAGATTTGTGGATTGTATATTATTGCTCTCACCCAGGCACAATGGCAATTATTCTTGGCCGCGTGTACAAATTTCATCACGTGACTGCCTTCCTACGTCAATTATCTATCCATCTGTGCTGTGCTTATGTATATACAACAATGCTCCTTACTATCACATTGGATGCTGGTGCTCCATCTCCTCACTATCATGGTGGATGCTGGTGCTCCATCTCCGCACTATTATGGTAGATGCTGGTGCTCCATCTCCTCACTATCATGTATTGAGTAATCAAATCTCATCTTTTCGGAGAACGAGCTTGTAAATTCGTCCTATATGTAAAAAATAGCAAAAAACTTTAAATAACACATGTTTGCTTATTACCGTAGCAAAGCATCCCTCAGAGGCGCTCATTCCGCCGATGACAAACACGGCAGAGTTGCACACTGTTGCGGACATGTACGCCCGGGCATCGTGCAGTGCCGCTATTGGAATCCAGGTCAGCTGCTGGCTGCTGCTGGCGCCGGGCAGGATAGAAGGTTAGCAGATTTCATGAACTGACAGACAGGCAGGCAGAAAGACAGACAGACAGACAGACAGACAGACAGACAGACAGACAGACAGACAGACAGACAGACAGACAGACAGAAATGACGGATAGACAGACAGGCGCAGCATGCCTAACCTCAAGTCCAAAGCCATGGAGGTGTTGGTCTCCTCATCCTCGCGCCAGCGCCCGCCAGCCACGATCAGCACCGACTGGAGCCGGCAGCAGGCGAAGTCGCTCCTGGGCTCGGGCAGGCGCAGCCGGTCGCACAGAGTTGCCAGGCCGCTCCGCGGGTCAATCAGGTAGGCCGAGGCGCTCCGCGGGTCCCGCACCGCCTGCTCGGGGCGGCGTCGACGTCGACGAGTAGAGAAGACGCCGGAGTCCCAGCCGCCCAGCAGCAGCAGGCATTCGTGAGCGAGCCGAGGCGACCCGGCGTGCCGGCAGAGGCTTTTAAACATTTTCGAACGACGAAAACTGCTAAAATATTGATAGGCATCCATGCGACTGAGAGCTCGCTGGCTGGCTGCGGAGAGCAGGTCGAACCTGAGAGCGGCTAGCAGGCACATTTGGTCCCACAGCGGGGTCAGGCGATTCGACAGCCACCCGAGCAGCGGTTCAACTAGGCTGTCCTCTGACCAAGCGTTCAACCTGGAATTTTTTCCTCATTTCTAGATCGATCTGGAGGGTGAGACTTCCCTGATCATTTCTAGTCCTGGAGGGTGAGACTTCCCCGATCATCTCTTGTCCTAGAAGGTGAGAATTCCCAAATCATCTCTAGTCCTGGAGGGTGAGACTTCCCCGATCATCTCTTGTCCTAGAAGGTGAGAATTCCCAAATCATCTCTAGTCCTGGAGGGTGAGACTTCCCCGATCATCTCTAGTCCTGAGGGTGAGACTTCCCCGTTCATCTCTAGTCCTAAGGGTGAGACTTCCCCGATCATCTCTAGTCCTGGAAGGTGAGACTTCCCCGGTCATCGCTAGTCCTGGGGGTGAGACTTCCCTGTTCATCTCTAGTCCTGGATGGTGAGACTTCCCCGATCATCTCTAGTCCTGGAGGGTGAGACTTCCCCGATCATCTCTAGTCCTGGGGTGAGACTTCCCCGATTTTCTCTAGTCCTGGAGGGTCTTCCCTGATCATTTCTAGTCCTGGAAGGTGAGACTACCCTGATCATCTCTAGTCCTGGAAGGTGAGACTTCCCTGATCATCTCTAGTCCTGGAGGGTGAGACTTCCCTGATCATCTCTAGTCCTGGAGGGTGAGACTTCCCTGATCATCTCTAGTCCTGGAGGGTGAGACTTCCTTGATCATCGCTAGTTTTAGAAGGTGAGATTCCCCGATCATCTCTAGTCCTTCAAAGTGAGACTTTCTTGATCAACTCTAGTCCTGGAGGGTGAGATTTCCCCGATTATCTCTAGTCCTGAGGGTTGAGACTTTCCCGGTCATCTTTAGGCCGGGAAGGTGAGATAAACTCACCTTTTATCTCTGAGCAGTTCCACAATGGTCTCGGCACTGAACTCCATGAACTCTGGTCTTTTTGCTGCGGTTAAAAAATGTACAAGCAGAAAATCTCTCGCAGCATCGATGGCTGGCAGGCCGGTGGCAGAGAAAACTTTTACCTGCTGCCAAATATCGCAAATTGTGGTCACTGATAGATTAGTCCGAATGAATGACTCGGTGTAAGCCAATAGGCTGGAGCATTCGAAAACTCTGGCAACAACTAAGGCCTCCTGAATTAGAGAGATGCTCATGTCCCTGCGAGTATGGATGGGGTAAGATTGTTACCCTGCAGTTGTTTGTTCGAAAATAGTCATATACAAGATCTCGGCTCACCAATGTCTTTTTATTCAAATTTCCTGACTTGGAGCATTGGATGTTGGTGTTCTGTTTCCTTGATATCACAGTGGATGTTGGTGTTCTGTTCCCTTGATATCACAGTGGAAGTTGGTGTTCTGTTCCCTTGATATCACAGTGGAAGTTGGTGTTCTGTTCCCTTGATATCACAGTGGAAGTTGGTGTTCTGTTCCCTTGATATCACAGTGGATGTTGGTGTTCTGTTCCCTTGAAATAACAGTGATGTTGGTGTTCTGTTCCCTTGATATCACAGTGGAAGTTGGTGTTCTGTTCCCTTGAAATAACAGTGATGTTGGTGTTCTGTTCCCTTGATATCACAGTGGAAGTTGGTGTTCTGTTCCCTTGATATCACAGTGGAAGTTGGTGTTCTGTTCCCTTGATATCACAGTGGAAGTTGGTGTTCTGTTCCCTTGATATCACAGTGGAAGTTGGTGTTCTGTTCCCTTGATATCACAGTGGAAGTTGGTGTTCTGTTCCCTTGATATCACAGTGGATGTTGGTGTTCTGTTCCCTTGATATCACAGTGATGTTGGTGTTCTGTTCCCTTGATATCACAATGGATGTTGGTGTTCTGTTCCCTTGATATCACAGTGGATGCTGGTGTTCTGTTCTTTTGATATCAAAATGGATGTTCTGATGGTCCTCCATCTTATCACTATCATTGTGGATGTTGGTCTTCGGTCACCTTACTATCCAAGCAAGACCACTATCAGTATGTATCTTACAGCTATAGTATTGCGACTCCAATGCCAATCGAAAATAAGAGCTTTTCTCACCTGACTCGATCGAAATGACAGAAGTACAGCAGTAGTTCCAGGCCTTTCAAGCAGCAGATATCAGATTCAGTCACGACAAGCGGTTCCTCTGATTCGCCGTGTCTCAGGCAGCGCTCGTAGAAGAAGTAACTCTTGGTTACTAGAGAGTGCATGTGCACTTTAATTATCTGGCCGCAAACAATCAGACGGTGTCTCATCAGATTTGGCTCGAATCCTGCAAGCAGATTACAGTCGATGGAGCTGCTGCCGGGGTATTTATGGGAATGCATTGTATTTGTAAGTGCCAAGTTCCCAACTTCAATAGCATAGAGACATTCGTTACTTGAAGGGATTAATTAAAGTCCGATCTCCACTCGGCCAGCTCAGGTCCTGAGTCTTGATTCTGTGTCTATGGCTTTAACAGCTGGAAATTTAGTGCCATGTGGAGCTGTTCACAAGGGGACAAACCAACCTAGAAATGCTATCGTATGATTGATGTTGATAAAACTGACAGCTCAGCAACGGAGTGACAACTTCGAAACTGAAGATGTGGAGGTGACAGTTAAATAAAACAGGATTTAGTAAAGCTCCAGGACCGATCGCAGGATGAAAGCTGATTAAAAGCTACCCAAGATCATTATATTCGTATTGTACGCTCGTAGTTGTGTGCTAATACCAATATGGCTTATGAGTTTCGAGTACTTGCAAGCAGCTTGATTCCAATTAAGAGCGCGGTTTATAAAATCCGTCAGTGTGAAAAGCAAACTGCTTCTCCTTTAAGTCAACCTATTCGTGGTTAGATATGTACGATCAGAAAGCGTTGCACATGGACCGCTAGGATTTCAATTCGTTTAACTAGTGCAGCCAGTGTTAGACTGATCCGCTGTGTTTAGCAGTGGAAACATGGTAAACATGATTGGTAAACATGGGTTAACATTCTAACTAAATTCTCTAAGTAGAAGCAACCACGGAACAAATGTTTGAGCAGCACCAGTTCAACATGTCTGACTAATTGGGCTCCAACAGACTCTGCAACAATAGTTCCCTGATCCTCGTCAGGTCTGATTCGAGATCCGTAGCCTAGTGGTCTAGCGGCCCAGGCTCGATTCCAAGTGCAGTCACGCAATTAATTTGGGGCTAAATTGGAATCTCCGCTTGGGTCTGCTAGTGCAATTAACAGTAGAAAGACCATGGGGGTGTATTTCAAATACACACATTCTTCCTTTGTCTGGATCTCCAAGAATATTCAACCAATTGCCATGAAAATCCAGAACACAGGCTAAAATTTTCCGCTCTTTTCGATGAAGCAACTTCGAGAATCACGAAAAATCGGCATCGTCAAGATATTCAACGATTTTCCTCGTGATCTCATCATGAAACGGCTCAACAAACTATGCATATAAGTCGTGGAGGCCTTTGTTCTCAGCATCCCAGGCACCAGGGTCCCCTTCATCACCGTCTGGAGCATCGGCGGCGACTGTCGGGACCTTCAACAAAAGACTCTTCTGCATGCAGCATTCAGTCAGTAGACACAATCGGTGAATAAAATGGACGAGGGCGACTCTCTAGGCTGACCTGTAGACATACAGGTGACCTTCGGGACCTTCAACGGAGTGCCACCATGCGGCCCTGACGAGCTGGCACCCCAACATCGTGATTTTTCTACCAAGGCACCAAACCAGGCACGTCTGCATATTATACAGTGGTCCTGCACCATGTTCAGCATTCAGCTCTGTCTGGACAACCTTCGGGACCTTCAATATTTGTTATAAAGTCAGCTAAGAATGATATATATTAGATTCATAAAACCAAAGAGCTGGGCCATGCCATTTTAATGGTTTTTCGTCGCAGAATATGTAAAATTGTACGTCGAATAAATAAATAACATAGAATCCTAATTTTCTGAATGAAAATCTTTATGAATATCGATAGAGCAATAAGAAAGGCACAACATATCAAAAGATGAACACTGGGTCTGTCTCCTATCAAAAGCAATAAAAAGTTTTGTGCTGAAAAGAATGAAAACTTCCTATCTCCGTAGTGTATTTTTTTCGGAAAACCTGCCTCCTAAACTCTTCCAGAAAATGAGATTTCCCGTTTTTCTACTTAAGTAGTACTCGGAAAAAAATTTGAAAATATGCACGTTTTCCCAGTCAAGTAGCTAGCAGACTCTATCGTTTCTGTGTGTTTCAGCTGTTCTACCAAATGCAAGCAGTCCTCTCCTTACTCAAATGTGTTTTCATAAACTTTTAATCGAAATCGGAACAAAGCGCACTATTTTGCTCCAATGCTTGTCTGGCCTCGTTAGGTAAAAGTGAAAAGCTCGTTCCACTCCAGATTGCTAATTATATAACTGCCTGGTGTAGACTGTGATTCTTGTGCGAGAATTTCCCTAAAAATATGATTGAGCATTCTGTGTAATATTTTGTGCAGCAAGCCTGTGAAGGAACCTTTTGTTTGCTAACTCCTACCGTACCTACCATCGTCTGCTTAGACTTTGACAAGCTGGCTCTCATCCTGACCTACAGTCAGCCAATCAGCATCATCGAAGAGAAACTGCTGTGGGAGTCTCTTAGAAGTAATAATAATAATAATTGATTGTACCTGCCCCAATTGGGCCAGATGTGCAACCGACAGCTCAGCCGCAGCTATTGCGCGGCGCATCTGAAGGCTGCGTACGGCTGTTCAGTCCAAGGACTGGGGGTCGCCACACACACAGCCTCAATTACCTCAGCTAATGCTGGCACCCATTTTACAGCTGGGTGAACTGAATTGTAATGCAGAGTTAAGTGTCTTGCTCAAGGACACAAATTGTTCCGAGTGAGTCAAGAATCGAACCCCCGACCTTCAAGTCGTGAGTCCGACGCTCTGACCACTAGGCTACAGCCTCTCTTAGAATGTAAGTGACTAAAAAAGCACTAAAAAATTAAGCTAGTTTTCGTGACAAACAGTCAGTAGAAAATACACGAACGTAATAAGCGTACGATCTGTTAGAGTGCTAATTTTAACGACATTATTTTGAAAAAATTCACGATATTGCAAATCAAAGTACATCGATAGGACTGGCTACAAGTAGAAGGAGGTCACATATTGTGCAAAATCGTACATATATTTCACTGCAAACCTGCTTTTGCTGCAAACTGCCACAATTTAAAAGAAACGTCATGTCAACCATAAAAGAAACGTCATGTCAACCATAAAAGAAGCGTCATGTCAACCATAAAAGAAGCGTCATGTCAACCATAAAAAAAGCGTCATGTCAACCATAAAAGAAACGTCATGTCAACCATAAAAGAAACGTCATGTCAACCATAAAAGAAGCGTCATGTCAACCGTAAAAGAAACGTAATGTCAACCATAAAAGAAGCGTCATGTCAACCATAAAAGAAACGTCATGTCAACCACAAAAGAAGCGTCATGTCAACCATAAAAGAAACGTCATGTCAACCATAAAAGAAACGTCATGTCAACCATAAAAGAAGCGTCATGTCAACCGTAAAAGAAGCGTCATGTCAACAATAAAAGAAGCGTCATGTCAACCGTAAAAGAAACGTCATGTCAACCATAAAAGAAACGTCATGTCAACCACAAAAGAAGCGTCATGTCAACCGTAAAAGAAACGTAATGTCAACCATAAATATCGGCTTGACAACAAAGAGAGCACTGCAGCAGCCAGATTATTTTTGCGTCGACACGCAAGCTGCCGCACCAGAAATCAGTCGTAAACTTCGAAGCTCCGTTTTAGACAATCCTGTACATGCAGATTTATTGCATCTGAAGACATATCGGACATGATGCTTTCGCACAACTGCGCAACGAAAAATTCATGTAAAATTATAGCACACATTTTCTAAGCAGTCAATCTCTCTTTTCAATAGTCTCCACGCTGCCATAGCGCTGCGGCAGCGGATTGTCAACTTCGGAATTGGCCTTCATCAGCAGCCGCTCATCCGAGGTGTCATCCTGAAATAAGTGTGTTTTGTTAACGATCAAAGCACTTAACTTAATCTGTTTTAAAGTTCAATATTCAATGTTCGCATTGCTGTAGGCTCCCTGACACAATGCCTTCGGTGATATATAGCCCACAACCAGTGTCAAACAACCAGAGCACAAACAAGCAGGCCAATGCTGTACTAAGGCGCGAACTCATACACCAAGGACTACTCAAGTAGAAGGACGGGAAATCTCGTTTCTATGAAAATAAACAAATCTTAGAAATGTTAATTTTTACGAGCGATTCTACGGACAATTGTACATGTCCTGTGACTAAAAACCATTAAAATGGCACGGCTCGGCTCACTGGTTTTATCAATCGATTTTTTATTCTTAGCGGACTTTGTAACAAATAAGTCTAACAAAGATGATAAAATAGATTCATAAAAAACCAAAGATTCGAGATTTGCCACGCATTTTTATGCTTTTTACGCACATGGGATGTACGTAGAATAAGGAATTAACATAAAATCCTTATTTCTGAACGAAAAGCTTTATAAATATCAATAGAGCCATAAGAAAGTCTCAACATATCAAAAGATGAAAATTGATGGGTCTGCCTCCTATTGAAGAAAAAATGAAAACTTCCTATATCTCCGTTGGGTATTTTTTTCGGAAAAAGAGCCTCCTAAAATTTTCTAAGAAACGAGGTTTCCCGTCCTTCTACTTGAGCAGTCCTTGTCATACACACGCTCACACAGGGTGCACAGTGGGCCAGACTTTCAAATGGTCAGTCTTGTACACTCTCTGTGTCTTGTGGGTTGGCTCACATGGCTGTGAATTGCCCTCCTCCTCCCTACCCTCCTCTTCCGCGAAGTTTCTGATGAGGGTTAACAACAGCAACAACCTCTTTCCAATCGTGACTTAAGCGAAAGCCCACATGATCTGGTAGACGTAGTGTCAGAACTCACGATAAAGTTAATTTCAAATACGAGCTTACTACTGCTAGCTACTACACTGACTGATTTAATGGCAATTTTACGGCTGATCAATGATTTCCTATAGATACTAGTTGTATTGTCACATAGCATATTCAAGTTATGAGTGTACGAGTACTGTATGACAATTTAATTTCATCTCGATCGCAGATTTGTAGAAATCAGAACCCGTTGGCTGTAATTTTAAAGGTGGGACACGTTGATTATTCGGCTAGCATCGGGAAAAAATTACCTCTTCCATTAATTTCGTCTGTTTAAGCGGTCTGTCCTTGGTCTCGATGGGCAGCAGAGCGGCGCTAACCGCGGCCAGCGCCAGAACTCCAGAGAAGATGAAAAGCCCGCCCAGAAGCGATACGCGAACAAGAAACATCTGAGCCACAAATGGCATCAGAATGGACGCGATTCGACTGAACGACGAGAGAAATGCTACGGCAGTCGTTCGGAGCGAAGTCGGATAGGCCTCGAGAACGTACAGCCAGATCACACTGTATCCGCTGGTCACAAAGAAGCGGATGATGAAGAATAAGGTGATTCTGACAGCGATGTGTATGCAGAAGGCCAGCAGAGGGATGAGAGCTGAGGCAACGCCCAGTGCAAATGACATGACGAGCCGACGACCGCAAAAGCGTTCGACAACGAAAGCGTTCAGCAGAGCCGTGGCAAAGTCGGCGAGTGTAGGGATCTGAAATTCATGCGTAACACAGAAACTGTCTACAGCACAGGAAGTGACTACTGTTTAAGTAAGAATTTTTAGGCATCATTGATTGGCGAAGCGAAAAAAAAAGTTTGCGAGAGATCCGGTAGACGATATAAAAATTCTGCGATACTGAGGATAAAGTTTCAGAATAATCTAAATTAATAGAATTGAGACATACCATTAGTTCAATGTAGCTAATAGATTTACAGTTGCCACAATTAGAAGCAAAAACTTCAATGTTAACTACTGCAGAGGAGACGTTTCCCGTTGCCTGACATTTTTCGCGCAATAGTAGCGGTACCTGCACGTTCAACACAATCAGGCCGTAGTAGCTAAATCCCATTGCAAACGCGATCACGGCCAGCTGCAGACTCAGTCGCAGAAAGGTGGCTGGTCGAAGCATCTCCTTTAGACTACCATTCGCCTCTTTGGCATGCAAATCCGCATCGGTAAAGTCGCCATGGTAACGAGGCTGGGAATTCGTGTCGGCCATTTTGTTTAGTGCTTGACGAGTTTCCTCAATTCGACCCTGCAAATGTTAATTTTTAATAAGATAGTCATTAATGTCGGACTTAATGCGCGCTATTTCTTCAATTTCCTATTTTCCTACGAGCATTCTCATTTGAGCTCTTGGGACACAAAAAATTGTGCTAAGAAAATTGCGTACATTATATCATACCGGTACAGATAATGTTGTAAACCTCTGGTATTCTTTTACGCATCAATTAAATAGTGCCCGGATCTAATGTAATATAATCTAATGTCTATGGCAAAGGTAAACTGTGCCAAGGAAGCCGATTTTCAAGTGTTTCCAAAGGCTGTTCGTCTGCAACAGGCCTTTTGCGTCGAGAATTTGAATCTTGTGACCAAGTCAAGAGGGATTTTTCCTGTAACTGTATGAATCCATTTGTTTAGCTTGGCGGACGGAGAAAGCGGACGGAGGACGTAGGACAAATGGAAACGCTTGCATCCATCTCAAACCGTAGCACGGACCCGTGTACTTACGTGTGCTTATATTATGCGGATCGTGTAGATATTCATCGAAAGCATTCACCTACCTGCAGCAGACTCTGTCTTGGTGACACAGGCAGCCAGAACAGCCAAAACAGGCCAAGCAAAAGCATCGGCAGAACTGACACTCCGGCCAGGTATCTCCAGCCGTGAGTCAGATCCAGCAGCAGCCAAGCAAAGCCGACTTCCAAAAGTCCACCGAAACACCAGAAAGTCTGCGGAAAAAAATAATTACTCAATCAATAGAAACTTGGCTGATACACGCCTTCAAACATGCCACTTTGCAAAATGTCAAAATCACGGTACGCAGCGTCAAATTAAATTTTACTGTAGTAGGTCATAGTTTAGAAACGGGTTAGAATACGTTTTTACACTACTGTCAGTAGTTCTAGCCAGAGAAAATATTCATGCTGGGTTAGATCGCGAATTTGGGTCTTCCTAATTATCGAGCGGTCAGAGGCCTTGTCTGGCAAGAGTACCCGGGGTTTAGTTGGGGGGGGGGAGGCTCCTTCGGGTGGCCACGGCCGTGGGGGCGGTCTTATGACCGGTGTTTTGGCCTATCTAACCCAGGAGAAGGCACGGGCTCCCCTGAATGGTTCTCTCTTCCCCCTCTAGCCTCGGGGAGGTTTATGATTTGTACCCGGGGGTGGTGGGCGGTCGGCCCCAGCATGGTTGCCACGGCTCTAGGCCTTCGGGCCATCCCTAATAGGCTTGGGTCTATCTAACCTGGTTTTTGGGCACGGGCTTCCTGACTGGTATGTCGTTCCGCTGTCACTGTCCCCCGGGGAGGTTTGGTTTTTTTGATACTGCCCTGTACAGTCCTCTATAGTCTAACTTGGCTTTTAGTGTACATTAGTACACTCCCTATTAGGAAACTTTTTATATCTAGTGGCGTAAGAGCCTATTTCAATGGCTGAGGCGCCGGAAGCACTTATTTAGTTAGTTAGTCAGAGGCCTTGTCAGAACTTGTCAGAGTTACAAGCATAAAGGCAAGAAAAGTAAGGATAGATCGGGGTAAAACTGTTAACGGTAGTCGATGCCCATAACAGTGCACAAAAGGTAGCCAATGTCTAACTGAACTGCACCACCTTAAGGGAAGTATTTGCGAAAACCTATTGCATGCTCATTTCATTTTTGCTCGTTTTTTCTTTGAGTAAATAAATCGTTGGTTTCCTGTCTTTATTTTTGATCGCTAAGTACTGGGATTAGAGAAAATCAGGAACCTGCAGGTAGCAGCAACCTACCAAGTCAAACCAATTAAAATCCACTTATAATAATAAAACCAGTAGCCTAAGCCGCGAGGACACACTATTTCATTACCTAAGCATATTTCGTACCTGGAACACAAACCAAGCAGTTCCTCGTTGCTTTGTCGTCATGAACTCGCCCAATACAGCGCCTATAAGCGGCTGCACTCCTCCGACGCCCATGCCGACCAGGAAGCGAAGCAGCAGCACCCAGATCACGTTGGGAGCCAGAGCTGTCAGGCAACCGTAGAATACAACATAGCTCATGCAAACACTGTTGATAGAGCGACGGCAGAGCTTGTCGCCCAGCGGACCCCAAATATAGGCGCCAAAAAACATGCCTAGAAATGTCACCGACGTTATTGACGACTTCCAACCGTCGCCTATGTGCCAGACGCACTGCAGCCGCTCACCGACCATGCTGACGTACTGGATCTGCATCTTGTCGCTGGCTTGAATCAGGCCGCATAGAATGATTACGATTACCTGCCAGAAACAATTACCTGGGATTTAAAACCAAAATGCAATACACAAGTACCAGTGTCTCTGCTTTAGTGAAGTTTTTACCTGAAAGCGTCCGAATCCGATGCCGTCGATAACGGAGTTGATCTCTCTCGGCTCGATTCCCGCTTCACCGCTGGGCATTATTGTTGCTCTGAAGGATTTCTTTTTGACTAGAAAGCACACGCGGCAGCAAGGCAAGGTGTAGTGTCGTGATACGTGTTTGACCTATTTTGAACTATTAGGCAATACTAGAATTTTCAAAACTCCAATCCTGCGCACTAGCTACTGCTGTCTCGTTTCGTGCCCACTCTCTTTTGCAAGACCAGTTAAATGAGAAACGTGCCAAACACTACTCGAGACCCGTGCGACCCTTCTGCACCCGAATTGCTTCGTCCAAGCAACTCTAATTGCTCCAGCGTTCTATACTTCACCCCTATTTTGGTTAGAGCGCATTCAGTCATGTGGCGAACGACTGTCTGCTTTTGGTATATTGTAGTCTATACTCAGATTTTTCATTGGTCAGACAGACAATGAATGCATCCAACGTTTAGGCTAAATCTTTTATTACGCCAGTAGTAGCTTACTGCGTATCACAGTGGGGCGCCATATGCTTTAGAATTTATGACTCTCGCATGGTTTTTTCTGCTGCAGAATGGAATCCACAGCCATGTATACTAAAGCCAGGCCGCACTAAATGCTCAGTAGGTATGGACAGTTAGTAATTTACAACAAAAAAGTAAAAAAAATACGCGGTCAGCGTCACAGGGCGCTTTCAGGGCCAGGGCGCGAACGAACGCCACGCCGCCGACCGAATCTGGGGCGCCGGCGTCAGCTAGCAGGCAGTCGATGAAACGCCGAGTGCCGGTAGGGGGCCTGCAGCGTCCCTACAGCGGCGCAACAGGTCGCTTGGACAAACCAGCCCGGCGTGGTGATACAAAGCCGCGTACGTTGGTCACTCATTCGTAGCCGATCTTGAAGGCGCCTCACAGCAGGCTAGCATGCGCCACGTCAACTTGTTGCTCGAGCGGCTCCGTCAAGAGACTGTCTCCGTCGAGACTCGAGAAGTCTCGACCACCGCCTGGAACAACGCCGCCCTCTGGCAGTCAGGTAGGGCCTTGGACTGCAGGACAATAAGTAATTTAGCTAGTGCGCATAGCATGCTCTAGACTTTTGACGCAGCATAAGGGTATCAACGTTGACACATGAACGACACTCGGCTCGACGTACGTAATCATGGTTCTTTTCCTTCAGTTTAAAGAGATCATACAGCAGCTGGCTACTCACCGCGGTGTTTTGCTGGGCTGCAGTAGCACTATGAACTGGTTTTGAAACGCCGAGTGAGCATCATCTCCGATGACAAATTCAAGGTCGAATTCAATGCCTATGGTCAAAGTGCGTAATTTTCACGGGGTAGGAGGTGCGGTCCAGCGCTATGAGTCTAGACAGGAAGGGAAACTGTATAAAAAGCGAGTCAAATTTGACCACTCGACTGGTAAGAACCTTTAGAACCTTAGATCCTACTCTATATTCTCTAGATGGGCCACTCAGCTATAGGGACTGTGGGGAAGATCGCGACTACGAAAATATTATTTTGCCAGTGAAAACGCCGACTTTTATGAAGCAAAACTTTTATTCGGTAGTTTTTGGAACACAGATTTTATTTTATGCGCAAGGCACTGGTAAGATGGCATGGAATTTTAATTAGACTACAAGTGCGGAGGCGAGGGTCGCCCATTCCGCTACTCATTGGACAACAACGCAACGCTTGATGCAGCCGTTGCCTCACTTGTCTCTTTCATGAACAAAACAAAGGAACGAAGAGCGTTCACAACTACTGAAAAGATTTTAATGTCACGGATTTTTTATCACTGCTGCTGCGCTGGACTCTATGACTTTGCTTATATTCTTGAGAATATCTAGAGAATAAAGGATCTATGGTAGAGCGAACTGTTTTTCATATTGTTCCTTTTGTCTAGGCAGCAATTTTATTGTTTACTGGCTATTAACGGTTGTTGCTTTTGGCTGTAAACTATTACAATTATTGCCCGGTAATTCTTGCATTAGACCATAGACAAAAGGTAGCAATACTCAATACAGATTGCGCAATCCCAACCATAGACAAACGGAAACAATTCTCAATACAGATTGCGCAATCCCAACCATAGACAAACGGAAACAATTCTCAATACAGACTGCGCTACCCCAACCATAGACAAACGGAAACAATTCTCAATACAGACTGCGCTACCCCAACCATAGGCAAACGGAAACAATTCTCAATACAGACTGCGCTACCCCAACCAGTAGACAAACGGAAACAATTCTCAATACAGACTGCGCTACCCCAACCAGTAGACAAACGGAAACAATTCTCAATACAGACTGCGCAACCCCAACCAGTAGACAAACGGAAACAATTCTCAATACAGACTGCGCTACCCCAACCAGTAGACAAACGGAAACAATTCTCAATACAGACTGCGCTACCCCAACCAGTAGACAAACGGAAACAATTCTCAATACAGACTGCGCTACCCCAACCAGTAGACAAACGGAAACAATTCTCAATACAGATTGGGCTATCCCAACCATAGGCAAAAGGAAACAATACTTAAATACAGAATACTGAGGGAATGTGAAGATTGCATGAATATCACAATTGAGGTTAATTGGCTCTTGGCAGTTTTTTTAAAGCCCAAATGCTTACGACCCAGCTACAATACATTATGCGTTGAAACTAAAATTTCAGAGTTACTAGGTGTGTCACTTAAAGTCAGAATATGACATTCCACATATATGGCATCCAGGTGGCTAGAACATATTCCTCATGCTCAGTCGCTGTCATTTGTGAGGCATTATTTTTAACCGACAATAAGGCACATCAGACAAAGTGGTGTATTATGTGTCTTTAATTTTCTTTTGTTTGTTCAAAATATAATTATCCTTGTCACAGAACCAAACAGACTTTGTTCGAAAGTCATTTCAGGCAACAAAAAGTTTCAGTTCGAAAAAAGAATGCACTAGCCAATCATGCTACTAATTTTTAATTTGATGTAAAGTTTTGAGAACTAATTGTGACAAAATATGAATGCACTTTGGTTCTTGCTTTATGAACAAAAATTATTCGCTTTTTCAAGTATACATATTATGTAAGTTTTGTTATTCTGTCTTTGCCGACATTCGCACGCTTCCATAGAACGGATGCGAGAGCATTGTCTCGTTCACATTTTCATTCATAAGCAGTTCTCCAACCGAGTGTCCAGCATCAGCCTGAAATGCGTAGATGTTATATTCTTGGCCGAATTCATAAAATAGCTAATCCAAATGGCTTGCAATTTAGTTAGTCAGTCAGTCAGTGAGTCAGTCAGTTAATTAGTTAGTTGGTTAGTTAGTTAGTTAGTTAGTTAGTTAGTTAGTTGGTTAGTTAGTTAGTTAGTTAGTTAGTTAGTTAGTTAGTTAGTTAGTTAGTTAGTTAGTTAGTTAGTTAGTTAGTTAGTTAGTCAGTTAGTTAGTTAGTTAGTTAGTTAGTTAGTTAGTTAGTTAGTTAGTTAGTTAGTTAGTTAGTTAGTTAGTTAGTTAGTTAGTTAGTTGGTTAGTTAGTTGGTTAGTTAGTCAGTTAGTCAGTTAGTTAGTTAGTTAGTTAGTTAGTTAGTTAGTTAGTTAGTTAGTTAGTTAGTTAGTTAGTTAGTTAGTTAGTTAGTTAGTTAGTTAGTTAGTTAGTTAGTTAGTTAGTTAGTTAGTTGGTTAGTTAGTTGGTTAGTTAGTCAGTTAGTCAGTTAGTTAGTTAGTTAGTTAGTTAGTTAGTTAGTTAGTTAGTTAGTTAGTTAGTTAGTTAGTTAGTTAGTTAGTTAGTTAGTTAGTTAGTTAGTTAGTTAGTTAGTTAGTTAGTTAGTTAGTTAGTTAGTTAGTTAGTTAGTTAGTTAGTCAGTCAGTCAGTCAGTCAGTCAGTCAGTTAGTTAGTTAGTTATTTAGTTAGTTAGTTAGTTAGTCAGTCAGTTAGTTAGTTAGTTAGTTAGCTAGCTAGCTATAGCTACCTCTATACGCAGCACAGTCTGTTCCAACGGTCTGTCCTTGGTCTCAATGGGCAGCAGAGCGGCACTGACGGCACCCAGCACCAGAACGCCCGAGAAGATGAACAGCCCGCCCACAAGTGACACGCGAACGACGAACCACTGCGCAACGAACGGCATCACAATCGACGCGATTCGACTGAAAGCGGACAGAAATGCGACGGCAGTCGATCGGAGCGAAGTCGGATAGGCCTCGAGAACGTACAGCCAGATCACACTGTATCCGCTAGCCACGAAAAAGCGAGTGATGAAGAACAAAATGATTCTGACGGCGCTGTGCATGCAGAAGCCCAGAACGGGCACCAGGACTGAGGCAACACCGAGGGCGATCGCCATGATGAGCCGGCGACCCAAAAAGCGCTCGACTAAGAAAGCGTTCAAAAGCGATGTGGCAAGGTCGGCGAAGGTTGGTATCTGGCAGTGAAGCATGAATTAATATAATAATATTAGTCAAGAAGTCACTTGAGCACTTTATATAGATGCTTTCGTACCGAGCTCTTGAAGAAATCGTACAGAATGGTCGCTTTGGATTGCTTAGGTGCGACAGAAGTGGTTTTGGGTAGGTTTTGTCCTAATTTTGTCCTAATTTCGATTGACTATTTCAGGGCATTAGGTATACACCTAGCTAGAGCCAGTGAGGTCATTATTCAAACGCAACTCTCAACGTACCAGCAGCTCGACGTAGTTGACGGATTCGCACCTGCGGCAGTGGAACT
Source organism: Macrostomum lignano (assembly GCA_002269645.1). Classification (NCBI taxonomy): domain Eukaryota; kingdom Metazoa; phylum Platyhelminthes; family Macrostomidae; genus Macrostomum; species Macrostomum lignano. Next base: position 63,887 of record NIVC01001216.1, on the reverse strand, counting down.
CGGGCTTCTCAAAATACACGGACGCTGTGACGTTGCTAGCATGGCATCGCTCTTGCAGCAGCAGCGGTACCTGAACGTTGAGCAAAATCATGCCGTAATAGCCAAATCCGGATGCAAATGCGATGACGGCAAGCTGCACGCTCAGCCGCAGAAAAGAGTCCGGTCGGAACAGCTCCCTGAGGCTGCCACTCTTTTCCGTGGCCCGCAAATCGGTAATGACGAATTCACCCAGGTAGCGAGGCTGCGAATTTGTGTCGGCCATTTTGTTCAGCGCGTCCCGAGTCTCAGAAATTTGGCCCTGCAAAGTAATACAAATAAGGCATGAAACATTTACAACTGAAGCAACGACAGCAGAGGCATACCATATTGTTAGTCGAATTTGATGTTAGCACTTCTCAATTCACCTGTAACAGACTCTGCCTGGGAGACACGGGCAGCCAAAGCGTCCAGAAAAGGCTCAGTAGGAACATGGTTAAAGCTGTTAGCACGGCCAGGTATCTCCAGCCGTGAGGAGTCGATTCCAGTAGTAGCCAGGCCAGACCGATTTCTAAGAAAGCGCCAACACACCAGAGTGCCTGAGAATTATTGTTGTAAGGATTGACTGCACCACTAGCGCCCAATCAGGGACTACTTAAACTAGGTTAACTTAGTTTAACTAGTCCCTGCGCCCAATTTGGCCGGATATGAAAAAACAGAAAAAATTCTGACTCTTGAAGTTGAGAAAGTGAGCAGCTGTTTCTGTTTTCATGATTGCCTACTACGAGCTACAAGAGGCTTAGTAAAGTTTCGTTATCATTTAGCCACCGGAAAAAGCTATCAAAGGCATTGCGAGGGTTCCCAAGAGAGCCTCACCTAATTAAACAAATTCGTTAACCGGAGAGTCTGCTGAATGAAATATTGAATCAGCTGAAAGTGCCTGCATGGTGCAGTAAGTCGGTGAGGTGACACCAAATCAGCTCTCTCGCCCTTACCTGGTACACAAACCACGCTGCACCTCGGCTATCCGTGGTCAAGAACTCGCCCAGCACTGCGGCTATCAACGCCTGCAGGCCTCCAACGCCAACGCCCACCAGGAATCGAAGCGCGACCACCCAGATCTCGCTCGGAGCCACAGCCGTCAGGCAACCGTAGAGAACAACGAAGCCCATGCAGACGCTGCCGACCGAGCGACGGCAGAACTTGTCGCCCAGCGGACCCCAAAGGTAGGCGCCAGCAAGCATGCCGACAAAAGTGACCGAGGTGATGCAGGATTTCCAAAAGTTGCTGATCTTCCAAACGCACTGCAGCTGCTGGCCAGGCTGACGTACTGAATCTGCATCTTGTCGCTGGCTTGAATCAGGCCGCATAGAAGCGTAACGAATATCTACAGTGAAATCATTTAAAGGTCAATTTCAAGGTCAAAAGATCAAGTTCTTGTAAAATATTGTAATAATTATTGTGAGACAATGTTGAAGCCTCACAAAGTCACGGTCATGGGTCACACGTGAGATTAAGCTACCTTACCTGGAACCGACCAAACCCGATGCCGTCAATCACATCGTTGATTTCCTTTGGCGTTGTTCCGTGGCTTTTGCTGACTTCCATCGAAATTATTTTTAAGTAAAAAAGCTATAGATACCACTATTTAGTTCCAATTTAGCACTTGCTATTAATGTCTGCTTCTTTTGTTTGTCTCAGCCCCGTAGACATGTACTGTATAAGAGTGCGGCCATTGTCCTCTAAACTTGAACAATGATGGGATTGGTCGTTGAAAATTTCAGTATTTGCCCACGCCTAGATGTAGTGCAAATTTTAAGGCCTAAAGTACTTCACTTTGTGTCAATTCTTACAAATTGTTGCACCTTCTCTGTCACTATATGCGCCCCGTCACGGCAATTCCCCCGTTTATTCGTGTGCCTTGCGCGTGTTTTCAGCATGTGTTTCTTCAAATTATACAGGAGCAACTCAAACACATGTAGTGCAGTGGTTTCCACACAGACAATAAAGTGAATAAAAAACTTAATTGCGAGCATTTTTTCTCAGGTCAGTATGAATTAAATGTGTTAAAACTCGTGAGCAAATGCTCACGCGTCTTCTCTGCGGGTTTGTCCTTCGAACTTGAGAAAATTCTGGTTTTACTGTGTAAATAATCCAGTCAGTAGGAATAAAACTCGGTCATAGGACTAAACTGCTGGGACCAATTTCATGAAGCACTGCTAAACCAAAGTAAGTTGGCAAGTTTTGGTTTCATGTCTGTGGATTTGTGCCATGGACAAAAATCTATGCGGCAAGAACATGGGCCCTCTCAAGGCGAGAAGGCTCGAATTTATGGAATATGAAGCGGCTTTTCGTCACTTTGTATTAAAATGACGTCCATCGATCAGAAAAAAAAACTTTTTCTGTCCGTGATGGGAGCTTGCAAGTCAATACCGTATGGTAGTTTGGCAGACGTTTCTGAGGCAAAGAGAAAGAAAAGAAAGGCGTGGGAGGAGATTAGAGCTGCCATGGAGTCCAATGGACTGAGCAAGTCTGTTGAGCATACCTGCGAGACATGGAAAAATAGTCGGCTGACATCCATAAAGAAAATTGACGCTCAGAAGATAGGCTTTTTTCCTTTGCGATCCTACAGTTTCTGCCAAAAACAAAAATTTTCCGGTTAGAAGAAGGAGGCTTCGAAATGAAACCAATAAGACTCAGGGTGGAACTAGTAAGACTCAGGGTGGAACTAGTAAGACTCAGGATAGAGCCAATAAGACTCAGGGTGGAACCAATAAGACTCAGGGTGGAACTAGTAAGACTCAGGATAGAGCCAATAAGACTCAGGGTGGAACCAATAAGACTCAGGATAGAGCCAATAAGACTCAGGGTGGAACCAAAAAGACTCAGGGTGGAAGCAATAAGACTCAGGGTGGAAGCAATAAGACTCAGGGTGGAACCAATAAGACTCAGGGTGGAACTAGTAAAACTCAGGATAGAGCCAATAAGACTCAGGGTGAAACCAATAAGACTCAGGGTGGAACAAGTAAGACTCAGGATAGAGCCAATAAGACTCAGGGTGGAACCAATAAGACTCAGGATAGAGCCAATAAGACTCAGGGTGGAACCAATAAGACTCAGGGTGGAACCAATAAGACTCAGGGTGGAACTAGTAAGACTCAGGGTGGAACTAGTAAGACTCAGGGTGGAACTAGTAAGACTCAGGGAGAAACCAATAAGACTCAGAGTGGAACTAGAAGGACTCAGGGTGGAACTAGTAAGACTCAGAGTGAAACCAACAAGACTCAGAGTGGAACTAGTAAGTCTCAGGGTGGAACCAGTTCGCATCAGGGTGTCCAAGTGCCACCTGCTGAAGGTCCAGAAGCTCCGCCTGGGTGAAGGCCAGTGACCAACGAAGCCAGATCTGATGCAGGCGCATGTGATCGACGTGCTGATGAAATTTGGAGGCTTGGCAAGGCTGCACTGAGGCGCGGTGCTGATTGGCGCACAGGGGTGTACTGAATACACTGGCGCTATGGGAAAAATCCGACATTCAGGCAGAATCGTTTAATATCTCGACGGTCCGGAGGGCTGGCGACTTGATTCTTGTTTGAGAAGGTGCGCAACAAAAAGTTTTTGCTGCCCGTGTTCTTGACTTTCGTGTGCCTGCGCTGCTCCGTTCCGGCGCAGCAAACGAAATTGTCCCCCGGCCCCCTTGGTAGTTTGACGGGCGGAAAATGGCTGGGTACTCCCACTGTTGATGAAGGCAAGAACACAGAGCAAGGCGGTCAGAAACAGGTCCAGCCTCACCAGATACACGCATCCGTCATCAGCACCCGCAGCCTCCCAATTCGCCAGGGCTCCAGCGGGCGCCCGCGACACCTCGTTGACGTCCGTGTCGACCCGTTTTCGAACTCCAGCAACCCGAGCCAGCAGCCCATTGGTGGGGTCCTGGACAGCCTCCAGCCCAGCCTCCGTCACCCGCATGTGCCAGCTCCATCAGCCCAATGCCCCCATCTTCGCTACTTCATGCAGGCACCTCTGCTTGCGGAGAGCCCAGCAGGGGAGTTGCTGAGGCAGCGCAACGGCTTCCTCATTTGGGAAAATTTTCAATTTCTGAGATGGCCATATGGGGCTGATGGCTTGGACAGCTGCTGGTAGGGGCGATTTCACTCCTGCCTACCCGCGGCACTCGCAGCCGCATCCCAACAGTTTCGCACCTCCGCGCCACCAGCATGCGGAGCGGCGACTCGCCTCCCCCATTTGTCAAATCTCGCTATTCATCAAGAGCGGCTGAGGTGGCTGCAGCCTGAGTTGACGGCTTGGACAGCAGCTGGTTGCTAGGGGCGATTTAGTTCAACAACGGGAGCAGAATAAATTTTACTGCATGCAGGATTTCTGCTGCTACCTCATCTCGAGCTTTCGAATTCGCAATATCGCACTGCAGCCAGCGTGGCAACCAGCTTCATCGCTACTCCAGTCTCCGTTCTGCTCACAGCGGCATGCCTGGCCCAAATGGTCCACTACGAAAGCCTACCAGGCTACTGGCACCGCCTGAGCAGCCCGCAATGTCTGCCTGAGAATCTGACCGTTCGAGCTGCCCAGATTCCGAGAGGCATCATCGAGTGCCTCGACTATGGCGCCTCGAGCGGCCTGCAGGTGGCCCAGTTCGACTCGGACACCGGCCAGTGCTCGCTCTTTCTCGCTCTACCTCATCGATGGACTCGCTGCTGCAGATAGCTCGCTGCCCGGCCGCTGTGCCGCATTCGCCAATGCCAAAGCTGCCGGCTTCATCACCTTGAGCAAGAAGCTGGGCGTCAAGCTGAGGGCCTCCTGGGTGATGAGCGACGATGCGGACGCCAGCAGGAGCAACTTGGTGTGCATCCAGACGCAGCAGTGGATGTCGGAGAATCTGGAGTGGAGCAGCGAGGGAGCCAAGCTTGACGGAGTGTCGTCCAAGATGTGGCTGGAGAACGTGGAGTTCGCCAGCGTGCAGCAGGGACTCACGTGGCTGGTCAGACTCAAGCGAACTGTCCGAGTGAAGGCACCGCTGCTCGAATCCTACAACTGCGATATTTTGGCGGATGGGGCCTGTACTTCACCCGGGTGGCTCCATCTTACTATGACAACTACCTGCCTCCCGCCTGGAACTCGTTTGACCCTAATGGATTCGTTGAGGTCGGCGTCACTTCGGCCTCTCCTTTAAGCCACGACTTCTTCTCCAACTCCGGGTTTGTGCCGAGGTCTGCTGCGGAGCGAGCTTCCCGGACTGCCGCTACCGTGCCGACATGTCGCTGCATCCGCTTGGGCTTTCGACATGGCGACTCGCGAATGCTGAACGGCACGGTGCAGGCGGTGGCCATCATGAACGACACGATGACGGAGGCTGAGATCCGCAGCTTCTTCGATTTGATGCGGTCACCCTCAGCTGGCAGCTGCCTTCGCTATCGCTGCACCTTTTGCACCTCAACGTAATGAACGAAATGCTTTTACTCAAAGATCTTATAATTCAAGCTGAAATTTTCCGCGCCCACTAAAGCTGAGCTAAAGCCTTAAAAACTGAAGTTTTTATTTGAGCAATATATGAGCTGTTATGAAAAATACACAAAAATACAAAAAATATTGGAATCATGGGGGAATGACAAATACTACATGTCAAGGCTTATGGGGGGAATTACTGAAATTCTTGGGCTCAGTAGTGGAAATGGATGACACGTCAAGTTTCATTTGGGGAATCGCTGAAATGCTGTGGCAGCCGCATTGCTGAGCATTTCGGGGAATCGCTGAGATGTCAAAAGGCTCATGGGCGAATTGCTGATATATCAAGGCTCATGCGAGTTGCTCAGATGCTTTGAGCCAAAGCTAATACGAGTATAGAGGATCTGCACGATATCTTAGGTGAGATAGCTGGCTTTCAGGCGAATGCTTTTTTTGCTTTTAAACTTCTTTCCCTTAAGAAATGAACAATAGTGGCTGTACAAAGTCAAAACCCACGTAGTTTGTTCAATTTTTGTCTTCCTCTGTGGCCGCCATAACGGGGGGGGGGCGCAGGTTGCTATTTTTCTAGCACTTATTCTCAGCAGACGACGCCAACATTGCCACTTATCTCTCCAGTTTTTAACTTGTCGGAAATTCTTACGGAGTCTCCTGCAACTCCTCATGCTATTCCAATTATAAGTTGCTATATAGTATTTGCATTTCAGTTTTTCCACTCGAATCAGTATCTACTAATGGCTTGTTTGCAAAGGTAGCAGCTGAAGAGTAGGCATTGCAATTATTTGGCCCAGGCGTTTCCGTGAATAAAAGTCGTTGAAATTTTAGCGAGTAGCAACGCGAAGCTTAGGCGATAGACGAACGATCTTTGTTAGAACGTTGAGTGACATAGAAGAGCTTAGAGCAGTTTCCATTTTCAGCGAATTCCACAATTCCGAAAGAACATTTGATGATCAGGTGCAAAAAGCCCCTATTTCTCCTGCTGCTGCTTCAAACTCTGACACAGTGCAGCGTGGCAGGCGACTCAATAAGCGTCCGAGTTCAAGACAGCTTCAACGTCTCGGCCTACTTTGGCTCCTACACCCTCTGCGAGGCCGTCAAGCTGTGTCACGACATGGGCCAGCGAATCCTGAGTAGAGACGCTCTGAGTGCCATCAGGGCTGGCTCCGAGTTCAGAGATGCCGTCGGCAATGGACACAATTGGTGGATCGGACTGGTCGATGCTTTAAACGAAAGAAACACATCGCGAGACGGTTGGATGTGGATTGAAGACGGCACTTACACAAACGCGACCGAAGGAGGTGCGGAATTCTTACTTTAACCAATGCTTATATGATATTATCTGTAGTGTTAAAATATCCTGAAACGCTTTTAACGCCTCGTTTTTAGACCCGATTTTCTTTAGCAAAGAGCCAGACAACAGAAAAGGCTCAAACGGAGAAGATTGTGCCGCTATCGACAGCTCTTACATTTACGCCTTTGACGACATCTGCGTTAGTAAGTACAACGCCCTCTGCTACACCTCGGACGGTGACACAGTACCACCTGCTTTGATCTCGGGCTCAATTTTCGTCTCCTTCACTAAAGCGTTAATTCTGACGTACAGTCAGCTGGATCCCGGATGCTCGATTGACGTCTCATTACCGAACGTGACGCTGTTGGCTTGCCTCGGAAAATGCCTGGCCATTCCTCACTCGGACTGCGTCGGACTCTACTGGAACTCGGCGAGGCGGCAGTGCATCCTGCTGCCGTACTTTGACGCGGCTGTGCAGCTGGACTACGGCACCAACGAGGAGAAACTGTTGTGGGAGAAGTTTCTCAAGAAGTGAATTTGATCGTAAGAATACCGAAAAGAATGTAACCGTTGAAGGAAAAGATTGTGATACAACGAAACTTGAAGAGTGCGATATCCGACATGTAAACTTACGATTAAGAAAAGTCTAAAGTGACAAAATTTAACAATAGCATGTCTATCAAAATCGCTTGAATCGAATAAATATGCATGTACAGGTCAATTTAATATTTATTAGTTGAGTCCCTCTGAAAAGTTTTGATCATATGCCAATTATGTCAAATCGGCAAAAATATTGTCACTTTAGCAAAAGCATTAATTTGATCCAATGCTTCAATTTCAAAGTATTGAAATTCAGCAGAAGCAATTTGAACCTTCAATGAAAATGTTGACTGGTTCGAAGTTGAAAAATACATGTATACCGGTGAGCGCTAATTGTGACTCCGATTTTAACATCCTTATAATCACTAGGCTGCACGATCGCAGCAGTAGAGTGTGTTAATTACGCTTGATTGATTGTACATACATGTATTCTATAAAGGATTACGTTAAGAAGGCTAGTCGAGCTGCATGTACCGAAGGGAGGGGGGGGGTTACATAGCATCTGCATGTAATTCATGTATTTATGCTTCTGAGCAAATTATTGCTCAAATGTGAGAGATTCAGTTTAGACTACGAGTATGAATACATAGAGAAAAAAAGACGAACAAAGATTTGAACCGTAAAATCTCTCACGTATGGCCCGAAAATTTCGCCATAAAAGAATAAATGACAGCATTGAAGAAACGTCTGTGCACACTCAGAGTGGTGTTAGAGGACGGCGTGTGGCTCTGGCTAAGGAAGGCAAACGAGCCAGAAACCGGTGCGCGGTCTCCGAAACCTGCACGAGGTTCGACTACCACTTTTATCTCTAGTGTGTTGCACATCATTTTTGGCAGCAATCAAAGATGAAAAGATAGGCCCTCACACTGTATTGAGCTGCTCGACTGAAGTTTTTTGTAGATGCATACAGAACAGGTATATTAATCATATTCGAATTATCTATCTATTCCGATCTAATGTACGAGTATGTACACATGCAGCAAGTAGAAATCTGGAAGAAAACTATACTATTGAGCAGGATGAAGGAGAGGTCCATGCAAGTAGCTTAAAGTTGCGCATTTTGAGTTTTGCAGAAAACTTGTAACTTATTTAAGTTTGTGCGTATATTAAAAGTATATAAGTAGATTGTGAGTAGTGAGCTTGGGACTCTGTTATAATAATGACTCTCGAAAGGAAGGCAAAATATGTTCACACTCCGGTGTTACGGTTTATAATCTCCGGGGCTCCGGCCATTTTGAGTCGCCGATCTGGGGACTGCAAACGGGCTGTGATCTCTGACCGGAGACCTTGAGGGGTTTAGGATCGTCTTCGGAGACTACAAACGGTTATGGGTCTCCGCGATACGATCGATCCGTAACTATTGTGGGATCTCCGGGGCATGGTCAGGTCTCCCCATCCGGAGATCCTAAACCAGATTCTGTTGTCCCCCCGGAGATTCTGCACCGTTTGCCGATCTCCGATACAAGAGCAAAAACTAAGGTTTTTGGTTTAGAATCTCTGGTTACAGATCTCCCCGTTTTTATTGAGTCGGAAATTTTAAATCTTATTACGAGCATTGTGTATAGTTACCTTCTCTACCCATTTAACAATTTTTATCGAAGCATGAATTTTAAATGGTAGTAAAAATGTACTCGTAGAAAGCATTTCTTGAGATGTTTGCCGTTGACACGTCTAGTGAGTCCTGCTAATCGATATATACTCAGCAACATCGAAAAGTCGCCATCAGAGAAGATTCCGTCTTTGGTCGCCACTTTTGAGAGTGCAGGTAAAGTCTCTCAATCTTTGTGAGTGACGCAACTCAGCTAAACCGCGGCTCAGCCCGCGCCTTATACGTGGGAGATCAGCCACCGCTGGGCCAGGCGCGCCCACTCTGACTGACACTTTTCTCACCACTGACTTGTACTCCTCAGTCTGCAGCTAGGCTGGTCTTGCAGCTGTTTTTCACCAGTGGGTGCTTCGCTGACCTCTGCGCCAGCGCGGTCTGTTTAATAATAATAATAATAATAAATGGGACTTTGCTTTGAAACTTTGCATTTATAATTTGCCATAATTACGCTTATCTTATTGTTCTTAAAATTAACGGTTAAGGGCAGTCCGGGCGTATAGTTTAGTTCATTAATCTCAAATTCGTATCTTTTGCTTGTTTTTACATGGTGTACATAAAACTTAGAAATATTAATATTATGTACACATAAGCTAGCGAGAGTAAAATGCTGTTGGTAGTCTGTGAGGAAGTTATTCTGAGGTATGAAATCATCTATGCAATAATCATCGGACACAATCGTCTTTACAAACTATTTATATATTTTTCTAACAGCGTCTAATCTGTCTTTGCTTATATGATTTTGTTTTGATGAGTAAGTTTCATAAACCGTATTTAAATGGTTTCTTGGAAAATTTACCTATAATGTACCCGACTATTAGTCTATTAGTGCAGCAACACTAGTGGCAGTAGTTATGCATAGTGTCTTGGAATTCGAATAAATCGAGCTAATATTTTTGGTCGACCTTCCTTTAGTTGACATAAAGCCTACAAATGAAATCAAAACTCAATTAGTTAATAGTATTTTAATTTTTAAACGATAATTGAAGAAAAGCGATGTAATTTTTAGATTAGGCCCCCCGCCTAGGCCTAGGCCTGGGCAAGCCTAGTTAGAAATTAAAATAATATAAGATTATTAGATAGGAAAATACAGTAATAAAACTTATTAATATTATCGTATCACCAGAAAGCTAGTTAGGCCTAGCTAGGGGCCTAGGTATAGCCTGTTGGGTGTTGGCAATATAGGCCAACTATTTTTTTATTTAAGACATTAATATTGATTTCAAAGGATTTTTATAAATTCTAGTAAATTTATTTTCAATTTTTATCATAACAATTGTTAATTATAGGCCTAGCTTTGGTTAGGCAGCTAGGTCTAGGCCTAGCTTGGGGTATAGGCCTACTATTTTTTATTAATTTTTGTTGGTGCAAAGCATTGGCCATTTCATTGTCCTAATGGGAGTATGACGTTTGCGGGAAGTTTGCTTGCCGAACTTTGCTTGCAGGAATTTTGCTTGCCAAACTTTGCTTGCGGAATTTTGCTTGCCAAAGTTTGCTTGCGTAATTTTGATTGCCAAACTTTGCTTGCGGAATTTTGCTTGCCAAACTTTGCTTGCAGAATTTTGCTTGCCGAGGTTTGCTTGCCGAACTTTGCTTGCAGAATTTTGCTTGCCGAGGTTTGCTTGCCGAACTTTGCTTGCAGAATTTTGCTTGCCAAACTTTGCTTGCCAAAATTTGCTTGCCAAACTTTGCTTGCCAAATTTTGCCTGCCGAAGTCTGCTTGCCAAACTTTGCTTGTGGAATTTTGCTTGCCAAAGTTTGCTTGCGAAATTTTGATGTCTGCTTCCTAAAAATTCGCAATCACAATTGCAAGGTTTTAACTTGCCGAATTATTTTCTTGTTTGCTTGCTTGTTTGATGGCTTGTGAAGTTGGTAAGTCAATTATTACATACTACAGTTGCTTTGCAAGTGGATTCTTATCAGCGTTGACATAAACTGACTTGACACTAAGCTTTCAAACTAGGCTTATAGAGTTTCATTCTAAGAATTAGTATATATGACTCGTATAATGATTAGAGATTCAATATAGGTAGTTAGAGATCAGTAATAGTATAAATCTTTTTAGTTCCTGATTTCAGCACTGAGCAGGATAATAATTGTAGTGATGCTAATGAATGCATATACTAATATTAATTGTATAAAAATGTAAACAAATTTGGACTAGCGGATTTGCACAAGTACTAGTAGTAGTGTACTTGTCACCAAGGAACGAAAGCTAAAATAGAACCCAAAGTTCCGTGGAGGTAACGAGCGTTACATTATTATACAAATTATTATAAAATCGTTTTGTTTTTACATGCACTTTTTATATGCATACTTTATGTTCAGCATTAATCCCGCAATGCAAAAATACACTACTTTTATTCTAGTATGTTTTTAAAGTACAAACAGAATGGAAAACAAAGACATACATATATAAGTCGCTATTGGACAAAACAGTAGTCATGTTACTGCTCTCAGCCAATAGCAACTTACATGCGTGTGTTGCCAATAGAAACGGCCGGTGAATCCCAAGGTTGCGCCCAAGCATGCATCTACCTAGGCTAGTATTTTAATTGTGTCACAACAGCTATATTATCTTATATTTAGTAAATCATATATTATTAGATTCAATGTTCAAATTAACAAAAATAGTAATGAATTGAGTTTACATTTGGCATACATGGTGTATGTGGGATCAAACAATAGACAAAATTGATTTGTCTAATTTAAGCAATGTTGGTATAACAAATGTTATACCGTTATGTTAACCATAACTATATGTTAACCAGGCCTGATATAAAATTAACATCGTTTTGATGTCTTCAAGCATGTTTCCTTTAAAAGTGACAAATTAATCATCATTGTTTTCAATCAATTACTTTATGGCAAAGTAATGCTAACAAAGACTAAGTAAATATACATATTTTTATACTATTATACTTGTATTTTTATTATACTATCACTATTAGTTTGTAATTATAAGCAGAGCGTCAGTAGCGGATCTAGAAAATTTTGAATGGGGGGGGGCAGACTACTAAGGCACATATATATTCATATCATGTACAAGTATATGTACATGATAATGTGTATCTTCCATATAAAAAATCAAAAAAATAAAAAAATCTGCTATTGCAGAGCGTTGGGTATCCTAACGAGTCAACAATTCACAGATCGGTGGTATATGCTATATATGGAAAATCTATTCTGTACATTTTGCTGCCTAAATCATTCGACATGTATTGTTGTCCAATTTTTGTTGAAATATATTTCCAGTAAAAAACCTGAATTATTCCATTTCTGCATTACGGCTTTTGAAATCTGCCATATTCTCATACAAAATGAAAATTAGAAATAAAAGAGCTCAAAAATTGGTTCTTTACGGTTCCGCTAAAAAAACTTTGGATAGCGAACCTTGATCAGCAAGCTAATTTCCTGCAAGCAAAGTTCGGCAAGCAAATTTCCTGCAAGCAAAATTTGGCAAGCAAATTTCCTGCAAGCAAAGTTCAGCAAGCAAAGTTTGGCAGGCAAAATTCCACAAGCAAACTTCGGCAAGCTTATGTGCAACAAGCAAATTTCCTGCAAGCAAAATTCGGCAAGCAAACTTTGGCAAGCAAACTTCGGCAAGCAAAATTCCGCAAACAAAGCTCGGCAAGCAAACTTTGGCAAGCAAAATTCCACAAGCAAAGTTCAGCAACCAAACCTCGGCAAGCAAAATTCCGCAAGCAAACTTCGGCAAGCAAAGTTCGACAAGCAAAGCTCGGCAAGCAAACTTCGGCAAGCAAAATTCCGCAAACAAAGCTCGGCAAGCAAACTTTGGCAAGCAAAATTCCGCAAGCAAAGCTTGGCAAGCAAAGATTGGCAAGCAAACTTTGGCAAGCAAAATTCCGCAAGCAAAGCTCGGCAAGCAAAATTCCACAAGCAAAGTTCGGCAAGCAAACCTCGGCAAGCAAAATTCCGCAAGCAAACTTCGGCAAGCAAAATTCCACAAGCAAAAGTCCCGCAAGCAAACTTCGGCAAGCAAACTTCTCGCAAGCAAATTTCATAGACCCATCCTAATCCTAACCTAAATATTAATAATTTATAGTATTGAGTCACTTATCTATGAAAGATGTTTCATTTAAAACAAAAAATAATTATATATATAGCACCTATATGTGGCTATTATACTAAATGATTACAAAAATAATTGAGGCATAAAACTATTAAGTGTTTTGTATACTGGTTTTGCATTGATTGTTTTCTGTATGGAAAAGAAAGAGAGTGAGACTTGAATAATTGTGTACTAGGGTATTGTATATTTATATTTGTGTTAGGCCTAATAGAACATTCCAGAATCTAGAAAGATTGAAAAGTTTATTTTCAAGTATTCTAGTTTTTAAGCTTGTATGCCTAATAAAGCATTTACAGAAATGTTTAAGCATATTGATTTTCTGCTATAAATATTATAAGCAAGAAAGATAAATAATAAACCAAATTGTCTACTAAAAAGGTATTTTATGCAATTTATTGTTTATTGTTTCAATGCAAAAAAGCTCATTTATTGTTGCAATATTGGCCTAGATTTGAGAGTATAGTAATTTTTGGCATGAAATTGTAACTATTCAATTTTTGTTTTGGCATGCACCTAACGATCTAGACCATGGATATGAATATATTTGCATAGTAATAAACAAATGTTTTCATATGGTATTCTAGCTCTAAAGTTAGGACTAGGCCTATATATTAGGAACTAGCAAAAACTGTGCATGTTTTTATTTTTTGAAGTTTTATATCTTAGCATATACTGCTTCTAAACTGACTAAACTGTAGAAATTGTAGAAAATTATAGTAAATTATAGAAAAAGAGCTATATAGTTACTATGTTTTGGGCAATGTTAGACTTGGGTATCAAAATATTTATTACTAATTTTATATTTAGGAATGTGCAAACTTTTTGTATAGTATAGCTAGGTTCAGTTTAGTCCTAGAAGTTGTTTAGATTTAGTACATTTAGATTGTCTTTTAAGGTTTAGAATTTGGAAGTGAATAAAAGTATTTATTAACTTTACCTATATATTGCCCTCAATTCTACATTATTAAATTAAGCATATGATTAGGTAAATATAATACATAGTTACTCTTGCCTGGCACATGACCAAGATAGCCATATACCAAGATGGCCATAGATCTAAATGTTCAAATATATAATAATAAGCCTAAGTCTATATATTTTACTCATTTCCTAGTGATAGTAATTAGGGAGATTACTATAACCTAGGGATGCTATGGATGCTATAGATGCTACTAAAGAGATGCTATAATGGAATTGTATTATATAATCATTCCCTTTGGCTTTAGCTTTTATTGTAGCCTAACCTATATATATTCATCCACTATATAAAGAAATTAGCTAATTAGCTAATAATTAGCTAATAATAAGCTAGTATATGCTAATATAAGCTAATATAAGCTAATATTAGCTCAAATTTTATTAAGAGTGACAGCATCTTAGATCTGAAAAATTTTCTCTTTGATTTTTCTTGCAATTTAGTATAAAAAAAAGCTTTCCCTTTTTGGATTTCAAAAAATATTTTGATTTTTGTATTTTAAATGGTAAAAGCATTTTGATAAACTGAGAATTCCATGAGTCACAGAAATTTCTTCCTAACATGTTTGCTCTATATACTGTCACTATTGTATCTTAGAGATTTAACCCTCAAACGGTTAGGCCACGATAATAGAAAAACCTCCATTGAAAACACATGGGAAAAGTTATCGTGGGGTCCATTGGACCCCAAATTTCCGTTTGAGGGTTAAATGTTTAAAGCCAGAAAGCATGATAAGTAATAGCAAGCTTTATAGCCTAAGATATCAGATATCTATTGTAATATCTCTCTTTGAACTTTGGCATCTCAGCAACTTATTACTTTAGTTTGCAACAATATTGGCTATATATTTTTTTATTAACAGTTTTGATGCTCTGCGAGTTTCCCAATGTTAAGTTCTTAGTTGCAAATGTACTTTAATTATCAAAGATCTATACATAAAGATGTATTGTTTCATTTGATTTTTCAGCCAATATTTCCTGTTGGCAGCCACTAAACCAGTGGCAATGCCAGCCCAAGTGGTGGCCATATTATTTATAATTAGTGTATTAGTAGCGACTAGTCTGACTGCGGCTTCAACTAAAAGTACATCTGGTGCTGCGGTGGCTGCCAATAAATTGTCTTGCAATTTTGATGAGCGACACTGCTGCGACTTCACTATGCAGGGCTGGCGGGTGGCCTCCGAGGGCCAGATGAGACTATTGTGTGCGGTGTCTGACACTAAGGCTGGGGAGTTAACTAACGAAGTGAGTAGCCATTTTGAAACCTATCAGAGTTTTACACCCTCTGAACAAGCACTGAGAATTGCCCTAAACAAGCAGTGAGAATCGCCCTAAACAAGCATTGAAAATCGCACTAAACAAGCCCTGACTATCGCTCTATACAAGCATTGAAAATCGCCCTAAACAAGCATTGAAAATCGCCCTAAACAAGCATTGAAAATCGCCCTAAACAAGCCCTGACTATCGCCCTAAACAAGCATTGAAAATCGCCCTAAACAAGCCCTGACTATCGCTCTATACTAGCATTGAAAATCGCCCTAAACAAGCCCTGACTATCGCTCTATACTAGCATTGAAAATCGCCCTAAACAAGCCCTGACTATCGCTCTATACTAGCATTGAAAATCGCCCTAAACAAGCCCTGACTATCGCTCTATATAAGCATTGAGAATCGCCCTAAACAAGCATTGAGAATCGCCCTAAACAAGCATTGAGAATCGCCCTAAACAAGCATTGAGAATCGCCCTAAACAAGCATTGAAAATCGCCCTAAACAAGCATTGAGAATCGCCCTAAACAAGCATTGAGAATCGCCCTAAACAAGCATTGAGAATCGCCCTAAACAAGCATTGAGAATCGCCCTAAACAAGCATTGAAAATCGCCCTAAACAAGCATTGAGAATCGCCCTAAACAAGCATTGAGAATCGCCCTAAACAAGCATTGAGAATCGCCCTAAACACGCATTGAGAATCGGTGTGTTGAATAGATCTGACAAGAGTTTCTCAATTGAGCCATCAATCAATTCATTCCCTCACGCGCCAGATAACAGTGGAAGGCTCGAGCAGTTTGCACCTGTGTCTGCAAATTCGCTATCGAATTAAAACTCAGCGACAGCAACAGCAGAACCCGCCATTGACGCTGTCAATCAACGATCAGCAGGTGTGGTCAGTTGATTGGCCATCGTCTCTAGGCGGTCAGGATTCGTCTAGTTTTAATTCTTCTTTGTCACAAGCTTCACCTTCCTGGCAGATTTCGCACCTGTCAATCAGTTTGAGACCGTCATCGGCTACCAATGGCAGGCGTCGGCACACATTGTCGTTGCGAGGTTTCGATGGAGCCTGTCTAGACGCTTTGTCAGCTGATTCTAGCGGACGTTGTCCCATTAGTAGGCAAACGTTGCTATGGTTACTATTGGATCAGAGGGTGTGGCTAGCAACCAGTTTGTGCCTTATGGGCCTGTGCTTAGTTGTAGGCCTGGCCGCTTCTCTGCTGCTGTCTCGAAGGAAAGGATCCGGGACGAGGGTCCAAGGGCGCGGCGGGAACGGTGGCGACGTGAGTCTGGGGGACTGGGGCTGGCTGAGCTGATTTTGAAATTCATGGTTGATTTGAGATTATTTTTAAGGTGAAAGGGTGGCTTGAGATGATTTTGAAAGTCAAAGGTTTGTTTGAGATGATTTGAAGGTCATAGGGTGGCTTAAAATGATTTTGACAGTCATAGGGTGGCTTGAGATGATTTTGAAAGTCATAGGTTGGTTGAGATGATTTTGAAAGTCATAGGGTAGCTTGAGATGATTTTGAAAGTCATAGGGTGGCTTGAGATGATTTTGAAAGTCATAGGGTAGCTTGAGATGATTTTGAAAGTCATAGGGTGGCTTGAGATGATTTTGAAAGTCATAGGGTGGCTTGAGATTATTTTGAAAGTCATAGGTTTGCTTGAGATTATTTTGAAAGTCATAGGTTGGCTTGAGATGATTTTGAAAGTCATAGGTTTGCTTGAGATGATTTTGAAAGTCATAGGTTTGCTTGAGATGATTTTGAAAGTCATAGGGTGGCTTGAGATGATGTTGTTGTTGAAATAGGCTTATTACTTTGAGATGACTTTACGGTATGAATTGTCTAACTTGGACAACAATAACGTTATTGTCTCGTACGTTGCAGCTATTTTTGTCGCAGCTAAGAAATGTTTATAAGCTTGAAAATTGGACCGTTTAAAGAAATCTTTCGTGTGAAGTCATTAGCATGAGAATTTCCTATTTAATGTGATTATGCATCAAGAAGATTGAAAAATTCAAGATCTAGAAGTTCTGGAAATTTTTTCACGCATTTATTGAATATTAACGATTCGGCCATGTAGGATGCGCAGAATGCGACCCCTCCCCGAGACTGGGCTTCTTAAAGTGCATTTGCCACAAATTTCTAGTCCATATCCCTGCGCAGTTAGCTTTCGAATAATTTGTGGCTTTTTGTCTCGTATTATATAGTAAGGGGGTTGTAGCCTAGGGGTCAGAGCGTGGGACTCACGACTTGAAGGTCGGGGGTTCGATTCCCGATCCCACTGGAACAATTTGTGTCCTTAAGCAAGACACTTAACTCTGCATTGCTTCAGTTCACCCAGCTGTAAAATGGGTGCCAGCATTAGCTGGGGTAATTGAGGCTGTGTGTGGCGACCCCCCCCCCCTCAGTCCTTGGACTGAACAGCCGTACGCAGCCTTCAGATGCGCCATGCAATAGCTGCGGCTCAGCTGTCGGTTGCACATCTGCACATTATGACAGGTGTATTTAATTATTTATATTAGTTATTGTTGTTATACGGATATACGGTATGGTTGAACTCTGGTGTGATGAACTAACAGCATTTCATGCATCATTCCACGTTAATGATTAAACATACGAGGGTCACTCAGAAAGTCTTTAGCCTGAGTAGGATCCACGAGACGTAGAAGCATGAAATTTGTCTATGGTAAAGACCAACTTTTAAAAGTATCGCAGCAAAAATTTCAAACAGAAGCAGCCACTTTTGAGTCCACTGCAGCGAGTTAAAGTCAGTTCACCCCCCTGAGTTCTTCAATTCAACAATGAAGCTGGAAAATCGCGACTTCAGAGCAATGATGTACCTGCACTTCAAGCAAGGCAAGTCGCCGGCCGAATCGTATCAAACTTTACAGAACGTTTTCACCCATGTATGTCCTTCATACGCAACCGTCAAAAACTGGTTCGCTGAGTTTCGCCGAGGTCGAGAAAGCCTCGAAGATGAACATCGATCCGGGAGACCCTGTGACGCAGTGACTCCAGAAAATATCTGCGCTGTGTCCAGCATGATTGCCGCTGACCGGCGAGTGACCTACCAGCAGATCCAGCAGGAGATCGGTATTGGATCGGGGAGTGTGCACGCCATTCTGCACGAACACCTTGGAGTGCGGAAGCTGGCTTCCAGGTGGATCCCCCATCAGCTGTCTGACGTGCAGAAGGACACCAGGGTGGCTTGGTGCCGATTCATGCTGCAGAAATTCGAATCCGGGACCAGCCGGCGTATCTGGGACATCCTCACGGGCGATGAGACCTGGATTTATCAATACGACCCCGAAAGCAAGCGCCAGTCAGCCATGTGGACCTTTGGAGACGAGGACAGCCCCACCAAGTTTCGACGCAGCCGGAGTGTCGGCAAGCAGATGGTGGCCTGTTTCTTCATGCGCACTGGGCATGTGGCTTCCGTTTCACTTGAAGATCGCCAGACAGTCACCGCTGACTGGTACACAACGGTTTGCCTGCCCAAGGTCTTTTCTGCTGTGAGCCAGAGGCGCCCAAGGTGCGGAATGCGTGGGGTGCTTCTGCACCACGACAACGCCAGCGCGCACACGGCGGCTCAAACTCTGGAGTTTCTGGCTGACTGTGGGGTCCAGCTGATGACTCACCCTGCTTACAGTCCAGACCTGGCACCGTGCGACTTTTTTCTGTTTCCGAAGTGCAAGGAGATTCTGAAGGGCCAGGTCTTTTCTTCACCGGAAGAAGCTGTGAATGAGTTTAAAAACATCATCGAGGAGCTCCGGGATGAGGATTGGCGGCAGTGCTTCGACAGCTGGTTTCACAGGATGCAAGCCTGTATCAATGCCGGTGGAGAGTATTTTGAGCACTTGTAGTCTTTTTTTAGTTCATTTGTTGCTGTTTTCGTGTTCAAGCTAAGAACTTTCTGAGTGACCCTCGTATTACGACTCGTAAAACCTATGTAGGGATAAAATCAATCTTAACTCATTTCAAAATCATCCAGTCAGTTTCAACTCATTTCAAAATCATCCAGTCAGTTTCAACTCATTTCAAAATCATCCAATCAGTTTCAACTCATTTCAGAATCATTCAGTCAATCTAAACTCATTTCAAAATCATCAAGTCAGTTTCAACTCATTTCAAAATCATCCAGTCAATCTAAACTCATTTCAAAATCATCAAGTCAGTTTCAACTCATTTCAAAATCATCCAGTCAATCTAAACTCATTTCAAAATCATCCAGTCAGTTTCAACTCATTTCAAAATCATCCAGTCAATCTAAACTCATTTCAAAATCATCAAGTCAGTTTCAACTCATTTCAAAATCATCCAGTCAATCTAAACTCATTTCAAAATCATCCAGTCAGTTTCAACTCATTTCAAAATCATCCAGTCAATCTAAACTCATTTCAAAATCATCAAGTCAGTTTCAACTCATTTCAAAATCACCCTACAAGCGTGGCAACTCAACCCAGCCTATCTCAAGCCACTAAATTCCTATATAGAACTCATTCCCATTTTCCCACCACTCCACAGGCGGTCGTGGGTCCCCGAGTTCGCGCCCAACCAGTCCGCCTGTCGCAGGTGCTGCTGAGCTCTCCGGCGCCTCCTCTGCGCAGGCAGTCATCTCAGCTTCATCGCCAGCATCCTTATCAGCAGCAGCAGCAGCAACAACAGCCGTTGCAGCAGCAGCAGAATTCTAACAGGCTCTCAGTTCATCTGCAGCACAATCGAACTCCATCAAATGGTTCCGGCAATTTTCCTCTACCAGACACTGTCGCTTTCCGATCGGCTCGACCAATCAGCGTGCCGCCTGGCTGTACTTTTCTGCTCGGCTCCTCGATGACGTCATCATCTACCCCGGCAGCCGCCACCGCTACTGTTGAACCTCTGGCCGAGGGTGTAGAATCTCCCGTAGCTGAAGTCAGCTTAACAATGGCCAGCACTTTGCCTCGGCGGCCGCTGCCAGCTGTTGCCGCGGATTTTACAGAATCCAACACTGCTGCTACTAATAGTAGTAGGCCAGTATCGTCTACATTTGTTCCAGCCGGAGTTGGCGGATTTGGCTTCGTGCTTGGCACCGGAATTCGCCCGGTGTCGTCGTCAACGCCTGGTCGGTCGACTAATCTGGAGCCGGGTGCTGGTACTACTAATAGTACTATTAATGATACTCATACTACTGATGATGCCAATGAAGGGGCTGGTTAGCTTTATTAATCAAGATTGTAAGGAAATAATTGTTATTACGGTTTTAAGCATCCTGAGCACATGCAAGTTTGCCAATACTGTACGAGCGTACAGTGTGTTACAGCGATTCTGACTTTCTAGTCGTCAGGCCATGTACACTCTGTGCTTTGGGTTGAATTCCAGGTGTAACTGGAGATTAACTGGGATTTGTCATCTCTACCCAAAAATTTACACTGCTGAGTCTGTCTGACCCACAGAAGATGCATAAGTCTGTCGACTCCATGTTGATAGAGTTACTCAAATTTGACAATTGATCTGAAAGTGCTAAGAAGCTCCATAACTTAAAGAACTATTTGCTATTACAAAAGAAATATAAACTATGGAAAATATGGAACAGATTCAATTCGATGTTCAGCTTAGGGAAAAAACAGGTAGTCAGTTTGGTATCTGGGTTGTCAAAAATTAAATTTGATGTTGTCATGACCAAGGATTACTGAAGTAGGTGTCTAGGGAAAATTGTTATTGCTTTTGATAGAAGTCGGGACCTGGTGTCCAAGGTCTAAGGAACTCATTTACCAAGAAACGCAGTTTCCCGTCCTACTTGAGTAGTCTAGAGAGGTTTTTTAAATCAATCTATTATAAAAATGCAAATAGAAATCTGTGTACCATTTGTCTAGAAGTTTGTATTTATCAATGTAGGTTTGCTACTGTCTAATACCTTGGTCTAATTAATCCACTGTGGCTACTGCCTAATACCTTGGTCTAATTAATCCACTGCGGCTACTGCCTAATACCTTGGTCTAATTAATCCACTGTGGCTACTGTCTAATACCTTGGTCTAATTAATCCACTGTGGCTACTGCCTAATACCTTGGTCTAATTAATCCACTGTTTCACCCTTGGCATAGCTAGACTATAATTCTCTTTTCCTATCCGACAATATAGAAAAGTACAGCAGTTTTTTTAGGCAAGCAGTTTATATCTGGGCTTGAAGTATGTTGTTTCTCCCTTCCCCAGATGCAGCTGTATCCACTGCAGCTGCATCGAGAGGGTTTTGTAGGCACAACCCCCCCCCCAGATCCTAGCGGCTGATGCTGCCAGGTATAAAATTTCTGATTGTATTAATACAGAAGGTAAATGTATCTTTTATTTTTTAGCATTGTTTCTTTACATGTATTGTTCTTTTTCGCATGCGCTGTTTCTGAATCTGAAAATCTAGTTTTGATTTAGTTGCTATGGGGCACATTTTGTGTCCAATCTGTTTCTTTGAATGGCAATATTCATTTTACCAAAAAGCTATTAAATGTTATTTTTTATAATTTAGTGCCTAACCGCTTAGCACTTAGCTACTAATGCTATTGTCAGTAGGAATATTCGAATTTTCCTTTCTATTTAGCTTCAGCAGTTTGCTGAAATTGTTTTCTTATAATTCATTTTTTTATTGTTTTTTTTATAAATTCAGGGACAAACTGTTTGTTTGCGTGCTACTACTAACTAGCAGTTTTGTTGCGAGTAGTATGTTTAGCGAATTTGGTGGGGATTTGACTTGATGTCTGTTTTTATTCTTCACCGGTGCCTATCGCAGTAATATGTTAACAAATTAATAACATTCTGCAGCGGCTTGCAAATTACTATATACTACTTATGCATAAAAATAATTAGTAACATTACTGAAAATAAATTTAAAATTTATTGACATTTGCTCACCTGGAGAGTTAATATTGCTTGCTTTACCAAAACCTTTGCCTGCGTTCATATTACATTGTACATCTAATTCAGTGCTTTTGTTTAGAAAGTGTTGTTGTATCGTTAATTATTAATTTCAGTATTTATATGTAAATTTCGACTTGAAAAATTAAATCTCTTGTCATTGTATTCAATACCTATTGTTATTTCTTGTAATTCAATATTTGTAATCATTTCTAATAATAGCCTTGTTAGAAGTTCACTGCTCTACTATTTATAGTAGCTTTCAAGCGTTTTATCTATGTTTTTTATATTAACAGAAGCTCTTAATTGCTGCCAATTTTATAAACCATATTTTTATTGTTTGCTTCCTAAAATATTATTTATTAACTGCTTCCTTTCCCTGTGTACGCTCTCAGTGCTGCGTATGCAATGATTGTTTAGTCAGTAACAAATTTTTGTTTTCGGCTTGCTGCAATTCTAACTATTTCTTCTTACCTGGTCAATTTTTAATGTTTTTTATTAATTGTTACATTTTAGTAAGTATTTTTGCGCACCAGTGTGTAAATTGGTACATACGATTAGAAATCAGTGGCCAGTCACTCAATAAAAACAAAAAGTATGTTTTATTTTATTTATGCTGCAATGAGTATGTTTTGTTGTATTTTATTTTTAACATTGCCCTAGAAGTAGGCTATCTAGATTATTATGTACTTAATCATCTAGAGGTGTACTTTTATCATTTAGGTTTGTACCTTCATTATCTAGATATTATGTATTTTTATCATCCCGACATAATGTACTTTTATCTAGACATTATGTACTTCTATCTAGATATGTACATTTATCATCCAGACATATGTACTTTCATCATCTAGATATTTTGTATTTTTATCATCCCGACATAATGTACTTTTATCTAGACATTGTGTACTATCTAGATATGTACATTTATCATCTAGACATAATATACTTTTATCATCTGGAGATATGTATTTTAATCATCTAGATATGTACTTTTTATTACCTAGACATGTACTTCTATCATCTAGAAATGTACTTTCATCAACTAGAGATGTACTTGTACTTGTATCATTTAGACATGTACTTTTATCATCTAGACACTATCTATTGTGCCGTATTGCAGGTAGAAGCTTGCCAATTGTCGTGGCGTCAATTTTCAAGGTTTCTGCCAAAGGCTAACCTAGTTTTAAATAACTAGTTAATAAACTAGGTGTTCAACAGAAGAGGACGCTAAATTGGCAGACAGATGCTGATGAGAGGCTCCCCACTCAGTGCTGGCAGCGGCGGCGGCGCCAGCGGAGGCGGCAGTGGCGGAGGCGGCACACTGTACTCCGTCAGCGTTATCGGTATGTCAGCAAAGTCGGCAGAAGCGGAAGGTCGCGGCGTTGGGAAATCCTGTCTGTGCAACAGATTTGTGCGGCCCGGAGCCGATAATTATCGAGACAGGTGAGCGAACCTGTCTGTTTAAGACGGATCTCTGCCTTCACACTTTGAATGCACTTATAGTGGTCGCATTAGCTCGTCATAGAAAGTCAACAATGGAATCAGTCTGAATTACCTGTCAGAGTCAGTCTGAATTACCTGTCAGAGTCAGTCTGAATTACCTGTCAGAATCAGTCTGAATTACCTGTCAGAGTCAGTCTGAATTACCTGTCAGAGTCAGTCTGAATTACCTGTCAGAGTCAGTCTGAATTACCTGTCAGAGTCAGTCTGAATTACCTGTCAGAGTCAGTCTGAATTACCTGTCAGAGTCAGTCTGAATTACCTGTCAGAGTCAGTCTGAATTGCCTGTCAGAGTCAGTCTGAATTACCTGTCAGTCAGTCTGAATTACCTGTCAGAGTCAGTCTGAATTACCTGTCAGAGTCAGTCTGAATTACCTGTCAGAGTAAGTCTGAATTACCTGTCAGAGTCAGTCTGAATTACCTGTCAGAGTCAGTTTAAATTGCCTGTCAGAGTCAGTCTGAATTACCTGTCAGAATCAGTTTAAATTGCCTGTCAGAGTCAGTCTGAATTACCTGTCATAATCAGTCTGAATTACCTGTCAGAGTCAGTCTGAATTACCTGTCAGAGTCAGTTTGAATTACCTGTCAGAATCAGTTTGAATTACCTGTCAGAATCAGTTTGAATTACCTGTCAGAATCAGTCTGAATTACCTGTCAGAGTCAGTTTAAATTACCTGTCAGAGTCAGTCTGAATTACGTGTCAGAGTCAGTCTGAATTACCTGTCAGAGTCAGTCTGAATTACCTGTCAGAGTCAGTCTGAATTACCTGTCATAATCAGTCTGAATTACCTGTCAGAATCAGTTTAAATTACCTGTCAGAATCAGTTTGAATTACCTGTCAGAATCAGTCTGAATTACCTGTCAGAGTCAGTTTAAATTACCTGTCAGAGTCAGTCTGAATTACCTGTCATAATCAGTCTGAATTACCTGTCAGAATCAGTTTGAATTACCGGTCAGAGTAAGTCTGAATTACCTGTCAGAGTCAGTCTGAATTACCTGTCAGAGTCAGTCTGAATTACCTGTCAGAGTCAGTCTGAATTACCTGTCAGAGTCAGTCTGAAATACCTGTCAGAATCAGTCTGAATTACCTGTCAGAGTCAGTCTGAATTACCTGTCAGAATCAGTTTGAGTTACCTGTCAGAGTCAGTCTGAATTACCTGTCAGAATCAGTTTAAATTGCCTGTCAGAGTCAGTCTGAATTACCTGTCAGAGTCAGTCTGAATTACCTGTCAGAGTCAGTCTGAATTACCTGTCAGAGTCAGTCTGAATTACCTGTCAGAGTCAGTCTGAATTACCTGTCAGAGTCAGTCTGAATTACCTGTCAAAATCAGTCTGAATTACCTGTCAGAATCAGTCTGAATTACCTGTCAGAATCAGTCTGAATTACCTGTCAGAATCAGTCTGAATTACCTGTCAGAGTCAGTCTGAATTACCTGTCAGAGTCAGTCTGAATTACCTGTCAGAGTCAGTCTGAATTACCTGTCAGAGTAAGTCTGAATTACCTGTCAGAGTCAGTCTGAATTACCTGTCAGAGTCAGTTTAAATTGCCTGTCAGAGTCAGTCTGAATTACCTGTCAGAATCAGTTTAAATTGCCTGTCAGAGTCAGTCTGAATTACCTGTCATAATCAGTCTGAATTACCTGTCAGAGTCAGTCTGAATTACCTGTCAGAGTCAGTCTGAATTACCTGTCAGAGTCAGTCTGAATTACCTGTCAGAATCAGTTTGAATTACCTGTCAGAGTCAGTTTAAATTGCCTGTCAGAATCAGTTTGAATTACCTGTCAGAATCAGTTTGAATTACCTGTCAAAATCAGTCTGAATAGCAGCGGAAATTAATTACAAACGCGGCCCACCATTCCAGACACAGCTCCATAGTGTCAGAGCCAGATTTCGCTGGCCAAGTATTGCGCAGCAGCCACTGGATCTACTGGGGCATCGGGCAGGTGGCGCAAAGCCATCAACGATTTCACGTAGTTGAACAGACGGAGATAGCTAACGACGCTAATTTGCGGGTATTCGGCTACAGCGAGCCTTATCATGCCAGGTGTACAGCAACGAAACTGTACACCAGCCAGAAGCTTGCCTGGATTTGCTCCGATCAGCTCGGCTTTGAAGACGATTATCCGAAAATTCAAGCACCGGATGGCGCTCTATTAATTAACGGATTCTTGCTGTGTTTTGATGCTTCCGCAAATTTTGAGCGGCAATGCGCTTTCTTGAAAGAGGTGGCGCCGTATTTGGGTGAGGAATCCGGTTGCTTTGCTAGGGTGTGTAGTAGGGCGGTGAAAAGGTTAAGGCGGAGGGCAGTAAAGAAGGTAAGACAGGGCAGTAAGGAGGGTAGACACGTGTGGTAGACAAATTTGGGGTAGAACCATGAGGGGTAGACACGAAGGGTAGACATGAGGCGTAGACACATGGGTAGTAGACACATGTCGGATAAACCATGAGGGGTAGACCATGAGGGATAGACCCTGAGGGTTAGAATACATGTGGGGTAGACACGTGTGGGGTAGACACATGTGGGGTAGACACACGAGGGGTAGGCACATGTGGGGTAGACACAGGGGTAGATCATGAGGGGTAGACACATGTGAGGTAGACGGGTTCATCAACTCAGCATAATCCGGCCGTCTCAATCGGTTTCCTCTCTCATCCCGCAACCCCAGCCAAAGCCAAACGGCCCAGCGTCCTGGCCGTGACCAAGATGGACCTGATAGCCAATCAGCCCGAGCTGCACGCTCGCCAAATGGAGGCGCTGCGCAAAGCGGCCAAGAATCTGTCTAACCTAGCCGGCACTGTGGAAACCTCCGCCCAGTTAGGCGTCAACGTTGACGAAGCGTTCCGCCTTCTGGCTGGCGCTATCGAGAAAAGCCGGCCTCGAGCGGCGCCGTATGCAGAAGCTTTAATGGGGCATCAGGCCGCTTGTGACAGCGCTCGTCAGGGTTTTAATCAGCTGTTGCAGGCCACGCTTAGCTTGACTGTCTCTCTGCAGCCTAGCGGTCAAGCTTGGCAAGCCTGGCTGAAAGCTAACGGCTCTAAGAGAGAGTTTGCAGATTTTATTGCTTTGTTTGGCACCGGCAATGCTAGGAATGAGTTTGATAGGTGAGCTGCGTTACAGATATTTTTAATTTCCCATCTTCCATGATCCTGAAATCTCTATCCCGAATCTCCCATTTCTATCCCCAATCTCCCATTTCTATCCCCAATCTCCCATTTCTATCCCCAATCTCCCATTTCTATCCCAATCTCCCATTTCTATCCCCAATCTCCCATTTCTATCCCCAATCTCCCATTTCTATCCCCATTCCCACTTCTATCCCCAATCTCCCATTTCTATCCCCAATCTCCCATTTCTATCCCCAATCTCCCATTTCTATCCCCAATCTCCCATTTCTATCCCCAATCTCCCATTTCTATCCCCAATCTCCCATTTCTATCCCAATCTCCCATTTCTATCCCCAATCTCCCATTTCTATCCCCAATCTCCCATTTCTATCCCCAATCTCCCATTTCTATCCCCAATCTCCCATTTCTATCCCCAATCTCCCATTTCTATCCCCAATCTCCCATTTCTATCCCCAATCTCCCATTTCTATCCCCAATCTCCCATTTCTATCCCCAATCTCCCATTTCTATCCCCAATCTCCCATTTCTATCCCCAATCTCCCATTTCTATCCCCAATCTCCCATTTCTATCCCCAATCTCCCATTTCTATCCTCAATCTCCCATTTCTATCCCCATTCCCACTTCTATCCCCAATCTCCCATCTCTATCCCCATTCCTACTTCTATCCTCAATCTCCCATTTCTATCCCCATTCCTACTTCTATCCTCAATCTCCCACTTCTATCCCCAATCTCCCATCTCTATCCCCATTCCCACTTCTATCCCCAGTCTCCCATTTCTATCCCCATTCCTACTTCTATCCCCAATCTCCCATTTCTATCCCCATTCCTACTTCTATCCCCAATCTCCCATTTCTATCCCCATTCCTACTTCTATCCCCAATCTCCCATTTCTATCCCCAATCTCCCATTTCTATCCCCAATCCCATTTCTATCCCAAATCCCATTTCTATCCCAAATCCCATCCAATCCAGATGCGCGGCCTCGCTGCGCGATCGCGCGGTGTCCGAACGTCGAGAAGTGATCGGGCAGCGGCTCAGGAAGCTGCTGGACACGGCGTACCCGCTGGAGACCGCCGAACCGGCCAGGCTGATGCGACACGACTCGGTTGTTAAACGGCTGCTGCACATTGGGGGCGATCAGCACTTTGTCAGCGTGACCAACGCCTGGCAGGAGAATAGGGACTATTTAGCCTCTTTGGACACCAGGATTCCTTACAATTTCCTCATTAATAAGGCCGAGTCTAGTCAGATCTTTATGGTGAGTTTTATCTCATTCTGGTCACTCTGATCCTGCAATTCTGGTCACTCTGATCCTGCAATTCTGGTCACTCTGATCCTGCAATTCAGGCCACTGATCCTGCCATTCTGGTCACTCTGATCCTGCAATTCAGGCCACTGATCCTGCCATTCTGGTCACTGATCCTGATATTCTGGTCACTCTGATCCTGCAATTCGGGCCACTGATCCTGCAATTCGGGCCACTGATCCTGCAATTCGGGCCACTGATCCTGTCATTCTGGTCACTGATCCTGATATTCTGGTCACTGATCCTGCAAATCGGGCCACAGATCCTGATATTCTGGTCACTGATCCTGCCATTCTGGTCACTGATCCTGATATTCTGGTCACTCTGATCCTGCAATTCTGGTCACTGATCCTGATATTCTGGTCACTGATCCTGCATTCGGGCCACTGATCCTGCCATTCTGGTCACTGATCCTGATATTCTGGTCACTGATCCTGCAATTCGGGCCACTGATCCTGCCATTCTGGTCACTGATCCTGATATTCTGGTCACTCTGATCCTGCAATTCTGGTCACTGATCCTGATATTCTGGTCACTCTGATCCTGCAATTCTGGTCACTGATCCTGATATTCTGGTCACTGATCCTGCAATTCGGGCCACTGATCCTGCCATTCTGGTCACTGATCCTGATATTCTGGTCACTGATCCTGCAATTCGGGCCACTGATCCTGCCATTCTGGTCACTGATCCTGATATTCTGGTCACTGATCCTGCAATTCGGGCCACTGATCCTGCAATTCTGGTCACTGATCCTGATATTCTGGTCACTGATCCTGCAATTCGGGCCACTGATCCTGCCATTCTGGTCACTGATCCTGCAATTCAGGCCACTGATCCGGCCATTCTGGTCACTGATCCGGCCATTCTGGTCACTGATCTGGCCATTCTGGTCACTGATCCGGCCATTCTGGTCACTAATCCAGCCATTCTGGTCACTGATCCGGCCATTCTGGTCACTAATCCAGCCATTCTGGTCACTGATCCGGCCATTCTGGTCACTGATCTGGCCATTCTAGTCACTCTAATCGTGGAATTCTGGTTACTTTGATCCCTCATTTCTGTCACTCTGATCCCCACTTTTTGTCACTCTGTTCCCTCATTCTGGTCACCCTGACTTCGATTCGTGTCACTCTTAATTTAACGTGATAATCACTTTGATTCTGATCACTTTCTCAAATTCATCGCCCATTCCCAGGACCACCGGGATCGCATACAGCAGCGCCGGCGCCGTGACGTTCTCAAGGCCCAGGTGCTGGCCTCTCTGCGCGAGTCTCCGTCCTGTCTAGCAGGCGCAGCCAGCCTGGAGGACCTGTTTCGCCTGGTGCCCCCGGCAACGCTAGAAACGGCGCTAGCCGAGCACGGCAAATCCGGTCTGCAGGCTTTGCTGCCCGAACTGCAGCTGGAGGGTCGGCGATTAGCGTTGGCCGAGGTTCAGGAGTGGCTGCTTGAACGGTCTGAACTAGTACCGGTGTTGGTAGGTTTGCGATGCACTCTTATGGGATTCTTTAATAAATTCCGATATGTATCGATTATATTCTTACTCTGTACTGATATGCTTCGATTCTGTTCTTAATGGCTGCCGATGTGTATCGATTTTATTCTTAATGGCTGCCGATATGTATCGATTTTTTTCTTTAATGGCTGCCGATATGTATTGATTCTATTCTTAATACCTGCCGATATGTATTGATTCTATTCTTAATGGCTGCCGATATGTATCGATTCTATTCTTACTCAGTCGATATGTATCGATTCTATTCTTATTGTTGCCGATATGTATCGAAACTCATCATAGTACGCCGTACCGTGGACCGCAGGAATCCGGTCCAACAGACGAAGACGTCCGCCGGGCTGCCAAACTGATGAAGCGCGACACCCGCTGCTCAAATCTGCTGCAGCTGCTCCGGCCAGACAAGGCCAAGGATATCGCCAGAGTCTGGTTCGACCTGCCCAACGACGCGTCGGCTTGTCGACTCCGGCCATGCGCCGATTACACGGTGCCGGAGGCCCTGACCGAGCACCATCGCGGCCAGGTGTCAGTGCCGCAGCTGCTGCTCCTAGGCCAGCCCCAGCTGGTTCGCCAGTTCAAACGGGCCTGCCGTCATCTGCGCCAACAGCCGGGCTGCTTTCACCTGCCCGACGGGTCGCCGCCGCTGCAGGTGGAGGTTCGAGCGCCAACCCTGGCGCAACTCCGACAGACTGGCGCCGGGATAGTCGGCGCTTCGAATGTCGACGAATCGACGGGCGCTGACGTAGCTGGCGGGTTGAACTGCGTACTGCTGTACTCTGGCGACTCTGGCAGCCTGGAGGAGGCGCGCTCCTTTGTACACGCAGTGCCCGCTCTGAGAGACGCCGCGTTGGCCTATGAAGAGGAGAGCGCCTACGAGAGCCTGGGGCCCGGCTCGCCGGCGCACAACCAGCTGACTCAGCAGCCCCAGCAGCCGCCTACGCCGCCTCATCAGCAGCAGTCGGAGACTGCCACCAATTCTCGAATTGGTGAGTATTCATGTTTGCCTCTCAGCTGTCTGTCTGTCTGTCTGTCTGTCTGTCTGTCTGTCTGTCTGTCTGTCTGTCTGTCTGTCTGTCCGTCTGTCTGTCTATCTGTGTGTCTGTCTGTCTGTCTGTCTGTCTGTCTGTCTGTCTCTCTGTCTGTCTGTCTGTGTGTGTGTCTGTCTGTCTGTCTGTCTGTCTGTCTGTCTGTCTGTCTGTCTCTCTGTCTGTCTGTCTGTGTGTGTGTCTGTCTGTCTGTCTGTCTGTCTGTCTGTCTGTCTGTCTGTCTGTCTGTCTGTCTGTCTGTTTGTCTATCTGTCTCACGTCCCAAACTGCCCCCGCAGCCGTCTGCTGCCTCTCGCCGTCAACCGACGATTCGTTGCTAAGCCAGGGCCGTCAGCTGGCCGCCAGCATCCGCGCCCGCCATCTGGAGTGCCAGCAGCCCCAGTCGCAGACCTGCCGACAGTCGCCCACAAGCGACGACGCCAACTCTTCTACATCGTCCTCGCCGATCGTTGGCCAGCTGCAGCAGCGTCGAAACGTTGTCGCAGTTGCCGACATCAACAACAGCTTGAAGCAGCTGGCTGAGGACTGCCTGACCCGCCTGCTACCTGCGGCTGTTGAAGCCGCCGGCGCGTCGACTCAAGCAGCATCGACAAATTTGTCGACACAAACAGCCAACTCGACAGCGACGCCAACGTCTGGCGCTTCGACATCATCGTCGACTCCGACACCGTCGTCGGCTCTGCTAGTCGCCCTAGTCTGCGGCGATCCCGACATTCCATGCAGCATCGCCCGCCTGCTGGCGGCCCTGCCAGCTCGCCGGTCAGCTCAGCTGCGCCGGGTCGGGCACGACTCGCTGCTGTTCACCGTGGCCAACACTGCTAGCCCGCTAGCCGCCGCTGCAAACGGCTCCGGCCCAATGTCCGCTAAAGAGAATTGCATGCTACTAATAGTAGCTTCGTTTCATCGGGCCTGGCGAATTCTACGCCAGCCTCAGCAGCAGCATCAGAGCCAGCCTACTAGACTGTTGATTGTGTACAACTCTATTCGGAGAGCGTCCTACGTTTGCGCTAAGCAGTTCGCCACGGCCGTTGCTAGCGGCCCTCGTACGCCCTACCTGCTGGTTAACGTCGGTCCGAGATCTCCCGGCAATCCGGACTTTCATTTAGACGACTACGCCGTCGACTCGTCGATATTGTCGAATTTTGTCATTGCCGGGGCTACGGCGCCTTGGCGACAGTTGATCTCCGCCACCGCCAAGACTGTGTCGCCGGCGTCGCTGCTGATGACGTCTGGCTCGTCTGGCGGCTCGGCGTCCTACTACCAGCCGTGCCCTGACGATGCCGACGATCACAGCCTCCCAGCTGGCATTGCCGACGCGGGCAGCCTGGAGCCGCAGTACTACACTCCTCTTGGCGATGGAGACGCGGCCGGCATAGCGCCGGTGCCAGCGGCAATGCCGGAGGTCTATGCCTCGCCGCCTGATAGCTACTCAATGGCTGCGCCTGGCTTTGTCGGCTCTGCTGCGTTTGCACCTGGACCGCCACCCGACTCCACTTATTCTGACGCATTAAACGCTTTACCTGATGGCAATTTTCAAATGGTTGGCTCAGCTAAGACTCCAGCGGCTGCTGCGGCGGCTGCTGCGGCCGCTGCTGCTGCTGCTGCTGCTGCTGCTGGTTCTGTTAATCCCGCTTTTACTGGAGACGAACTCGAGGCCAGGTGAGAGAGACTGCTCTGAGATCCTCTCGGCGATAATATTAGCTTCGGATTACTGGTCCTCATTGATCCCTATTGTAACTTTACTGATCCTCAATGATCCCTAAATGATCCCCAACTGGTCTCTACTCCCCAATGATCCCCAACTGGGCTCTACTCCCCAATGATCCCCAACTGGTCTCTACTCCCCAATGATCCCTAATGACCCTACTGATCCCCAATTATCTGTGCTGATTCCCAATGATCCCCACTGATTCCCAATGATTCCCAATGATCGCCACTGATCCCTTCTGATCCCCAATGATCCCTACTAATTCCCAATGACCCCCAATGATCCCCACTGATTCTCAATGATCGCCACTAATCCATAATGATCCCTACTGATCCCCTCCTATCCCCACCAATCCTCATCCCCATTCCGCACTCAACCTCCATTGCAGATCCAAGCAGTCCGGCCGTCACCAGCTGCGCCATCAGCCGAGCAAGCGTGACGGCGCCGCGCCGGCCGCTATCCCGCCGCTGTCGTGGTCGCAGCTGCCGTTAGATAACTCCGCATCCCCCGTTCCAGCCTGCTTATCCGCCTGCGTCGCCTACATCGAAGCCAACGGCGGTCTGGCCACCGAAGGCGTCTATCGAACCTGCGGAAACGCGTACGACATTGCCGACACAGTCAGCCTGTTGCTAAGCCAGCCGGCCGAGCTGGCCAATCGCGGGCCCAGCCTGTGCACCGTCACCTCGGCTCTGAAACAGATCATCGGTAAACTGACGCCTCCCCTGCTGCCTGAACGGCTGCTGCCGCAATTGGCTCAGCTGTGCCAGCTGCCGGTTCAGCTTGGCGAGCTGCTCCGGGCTGAGCTCGACCCGTTCCAGCTGGCCTGTCTGAAACGGCTGGCCAGACATCTTCACAGGCTTGCTGCCGCTCATGAGGTCACAAAAATGACGGCCTACAATCTGGCGCTGTGCTGGGCGCCGACTTTGCTGTCGCCTAAAAATCCTATGATGCTGCTGACTTATCGGGAGGCGTTGCAGTGCATTGTGGAATCTGTTATTCAGTCGCCCGAAGTACTTGATGGATGACGATAGAAATTTAACTCTACAGCTGGGAACACCCCAGTTTCAATCCCCCCGAGACAATGTACATTCGCTCTAGGGCTGGGACAACCCCAGTTTCTCTTCCCCTGAGACAATGTACATTTGCTCTAGGGCTGGGACAACCCCAGTTTCTCTTCCCCTGAGACAATGTACATTCGCTCTAGGGCTGGGACAACCCCAGTTTCTCTTCCCCTGAGACAATGTACATTTGCTCTAGGGCTGGGACAACCCCAGTTTCTCTTCCCCTGAGACAATGTACATTTGCTCTAGGGCTGGGACAACCCCAGTTTCTCTTCCCCTGAGACAATGTACATTTGCTCTAGGGCTGGGACAACCCCAGTTTCTCTTCCCCCTCGAGACAATGTACATTCGCTCTAGGGCTGGGACAACCCCAGTTTCTCTTCCTTCCCCCCCGAGACAATGTAGATTTGCTCTAATTTTCAAGATGTCAAGATGTTTTCAAGACTTCCACTCCCTATTGTGATTAGTTTATTGTACTAGCATTAATTGACCCAGAAAATTGTGAAAAATTCATTCGCAGATCGCATCGTTTCTTTTCTCTTTGTTTTGTTACATGACGACTTTTAATCCGTTCCCGACCGACTATATATGCGAGTATTAAACTGAAGCGTTTCATTATCATGATTAAAATGTGTATACAACATATATATATACCTACTTACCCATGTCACTACTAGCGTTAATAGTAGATTGCTGTGCCTATGCGTGCGTTTTTCTGCGTAAATAAACTTGTGAAATTAAATTTTCGACTTTTTCTGCAACAATGCAAACATCTCTTCATTCTGTTTTGTATACAGGTAATATGATGTTTTTACTTACCTTCAGCTCAACTATTAAGGCTCTAAGCACGGTTCTCAGACAAGTAGTTTTGCACATATTTATGCCTTACTCGTAATAGCATATTTAATTATTTAGAATAGCTTCGCTTTTTGGAATCTTTATACGCATATGCGTATCCTTTCTAAACATATTTTGCACTGCCCAGTTATAATGGCCTTTGTCTAAGCAGCGAAACGTGACAGAAATTCATTTAAAGATGGTGGCCTCAAACTTTACGATGTATAATTGTTTTATTTGCTCATTATTGGACATTGTTAATGTGATCTTTATTAGCTATTGTCTGTTATAGTTGCCAGCTCTTTTTATAGAAGAAGCTGTTTCTTTCGCTTGAATTTTATCATTGCCTGTTTGTTATGGCACATACCTCCCTCCCCCAATGTACACCAGCTAGCCCCAGCCATACCTCCCTCCCCCAATGTACACCAGCTAGCCCCAGCCATACCACCCTTACCCAATGTACACCAGCTAGCCCCAGCCATACCTCCCTCCCCCAATGTACACCAGCTAGCCCCAGCCATACCTCCCTCCCCCAATGTACACCAGCTAGCTCCAGCCATACCTCCCTCCCCTAATGTAGGCCAGCTAGCTCCAGCCATACCTCCCTCCCCCAATGTACACCAGCTAGCTCCAGCCATACCTCCCTCCCCTAATGTAGGCCAGCTAGCTCCAGCCATACCTCCCTCCCCCAATGTACACCAGCTAGCTCCAGCCATACCTCCCTCCCCTAATGTAGGCCAGCTAGCTCCAGCCATACCTCCCTCCCCCAATGTACACCAGCTAGCTCCAGCCATACCTCCCTCCCCTAATGTAGGCCAGCTAGCTCCAGCCATACCTCCCTCCCCTAATGTACACCAGCTAGCTCCAGCCATACCTCCCTCCCCCAATGTACACCAGCTAGCCCCGTCCATACCTCCCTCCCCCAATGTACACCAGCTAGCTCCAGCCATACCTCCCTCCCCCAATGTACACCAGCTAGCTCCAGCCATACCTCCCTCCCCCAATGTACACCAGCTAGCTCCAGCCATACCTCCCTCCCCCAATGTACACCAGCTAGCTCCAGCCATACCTCCCTCCCCTAATGTAGGCCAGCTAGCTCCAGCCATACCTCCCTCCCCCAATGTACACCAGCTAGCTCCAGCCATACCTCCCTCCCCTAATGTAGGCCAGCTAGCTCCAGCCATACCTCCCTCCCCCAATGTACACCAGCTAGCTCCAGCCATACCTCCCTCCCCTAATGTAGGCCAGCTAGCTCCAGCCATACCTCCCTCCCCTAATGTACACCAGCTAGCTCCAGCCATACCTCCCTCCCCCAATGTACACCAGCTAGCTCCAGCCATACCTCCCTCCCCTAATGTAGGCCAGCTAGCTCCAGCCATACCTCCCTCCCCAATGTACACCAGCTAGCTCCAGCCATACCTCCCTCCCCTAATGTAGGCCAGCTAGCTCCAGCCATACCTCCCTCCCCTAATGTACACCAGCTAGCTCCAGCCATACCTCCCTCCCCCAATGTACACCAGTCACCAGCTAGCCCCATCCATACCTCCCTCCCCTAATGTACACCAGCTAGCTCCAGCCATACCTCCCTCCCCCAATGTACACCAGTCACCAGCTAGCCCCATCCATACCTCCCTCCCCTAATGTACACCAGCTAGCTCCAGCCATACCTCCCTCCCCCAATGTACACCAGTCACCAGCTAGCCCCATCCATACCTCCCTCCCCTAATGTACACCAGCTAGCTCCAGCCATACCTCCCTCCCCCAATGTACACCAGTCACCAGCTAGCCCCATCCATACCTCCCTCCCCTAATGTACACCAGCTAGCTCCAGCCATACCTCCCTCCCCCAATGTACACCAGTCACCAGCTAGCCCCATCCATACCTCCCTCCCCTAATGTACACCAGCTAGCTCCAGCCATACCTCCCTCCCCCAATGTACACCAGTCACCAGCTAGCCCCATCCATACCTCCCTCCCCTAATGTACACCAGCTAGCTCCAGCCATACCACCCTCCCCCAATGTACACCAGTCACCAGCTAGCCCCAGCCATACCTCCCTCCCCTAATGTACACCAGCTAGCCCCAGCCATACCACCCTCCCCAATGTACACCAGTCACCAGCTAGCCCCATCCATACCTCCCTCCCCTAATGTACACCAGCTAGCTCCAGCCATACCTCCCTCCCCCAATGTACACCAGTCACCAGCTAGCCCCAGCCATACCTCCCTCCCCTAATGTACACCAGCTAGCTCCAGCCATACCTCCCTCCCCCAATGTACACCAGTCACCAGCTAGCCCCATCCATACCTCCCTCCCCTAATGTACACCAGCTAGCTCCAGCCATACCTCCCTCCCCCAATGTACACCAGTCACCAGCTAGCCCCATCCATACCTCCCTCCCCTAATGTACACCAGCTAGCTCCAGCCATACCACCCTCCCCCAATGTACACCAGTCACCAGCTAGCCCCAGCCATACCTCCCTCCCCTAATGTACACCAGCTAGCCCCAGCCATACCACCCTCCCCCAATGTACACCAGTCACCAGCTAGCCCCATCCATACCTCCCTCCCCTAATGTACACCAGCTAGCTCCAGCCATACCTCCCTCCCCCAATGTACACCAGTCACCAGCTAGCCCCAGCCATACCTCCCTCCCCTAATGTACACCAGCTAGCTCCAGCCATACCACCCTCCCCCAATGTACACCAGTCACCAGCTAGCCCCATCCATACCTCCCTCCCCTAATGTACACCAGCTAGCTCCAGCCATACCACCCTTACCCAATGTACACCAGCTAGCCCCAGCTAGCCCCATCCATACCTCCCTCCCCTAATGTACACCAGCTAGCCCCAGCCATACCACCCTCCCCCAATGTACACCAGCTAGCCCCAGCCATACCACCCTCCCCCAATGTACACCAGCTAGCCCCAGCCATACCACCCTCCCCCAATGTACACCAGTCACCAGCTAGCCCCAGCCATACCACCCTCCCCCAATGTACACCAGTCACCAGCTAGCCCCATCCATACCTCCCTCCCCTAATGTACACCAGCTAGCCCCAGCCATACCACCCTCCCCCAATGTACACCAGTCACCAGCTAGCCCCATCCATACCTCCCTCCCCCAATGTACACCAGCTAGCCCCAGCCATACCACCCTCCCCCAATGTACACCAGTCACCAGCTAGCCCCATCCATACCTCCCTACCCTAATGTACACCAGCTAGCCCCAGCCATACCACCCTCCCCCAATGTACACCAGCTAGCCCCAGCCATACCACCCTCCCCCAATGTACACCAGTCACCAGCTAGCCCCATCCATACCTCCCTCCCCTAATGTACACCAGCTAGCCCCAGCCATACCACCCTCCCCCAATGTACACCAGTCACCAGCTAGCCCCATCCATACCTCCCTCCCCCAATGTACACCAGCTAGCCCCAGCCATACCACCCTCCCCAATGTACACCAGTCACCAGCTAGCCCCATCCATACCTCCCTACCCTAATGTACACCAGCTAGCCCCAGCCATACCACCCTCCCCCAATGTACACCAGCTAGCCCCAGCCATACCACCCTCCCCAATGTACACCAGTCACCAGCTAGCACCATCCATACCTCCCTCCCCTAATGTACACCAGCTAGCCCCAGCCATACCACCCTCCCCCAATGTACACCAGTCACCAGCTAGCCCCATCCATACCTCCCTCCCCCAATGTACACCAGTCACCAGCTAGCCCCATCCATACCTCCCTCCCCTAATGTACACCAGCTAGCCCCAGCCATACCACCCTCCCCCAATGTACACCAGCTAGCCCCAGCCATACCACCCTCCCCAATGTACACCAGTCACCAGCTAGCCCCAGCCATACCTCCCTCCCCAATGTACACCAGCTGGCCCCAGCCATACCTCCCTTCCCCAATGTACACCAGCTAGCCCCAGCCATATGATAAACCTCCCTTCCCCAATGTACACCAGCTAGCCCCAGCCATATGATAAACCTCCCTTCCCCAATGTACACCAGCTAGCCCCAGCCATATGATAAACCACCCTCCCCCAATGTACACCAGCTAGCCCCAGCCATATGATAAACCTCCCCCAATGTACACCAGCTAGCCCCAGCCATATGATAAACCTCCCTTCCCCAATGTACACCAGCTAGCCCCAGCCATATGATAAACCTCCCTTCCCCAATGTACACCAGCTAGCCCCAGCCATATGATAAACCTCCCTTCCCCAATGTACACCAGCTAGCCCCAGCCATATGATAAACCTCCCTTCCCCAATGTACACTAGCTAGCCCGGCCATGATCGATGTTTCCTAGCTCGTATTTCCCGTTTTTTTATGAATTCGAATTAAAGTGCTTCTAACGTTGAATACATAATTTTTTGTTGATTTCATTGCGTCATCAAACCTTGATTTTTTAATTGTCTTCCTTTGCTATATTTAGTAACAAATTTATTTTAGTAGTTAAATTTGCCTGAACCTAAATTTTTATTTAATCTGCAATTTTACCCGATGCCATACATATATCTCTTGTGATAACCTTTCTCACTACTCATTTTCACTACAACTCTCTTTGTAAACCTCGGCGGGTAAGCTTGTACTGTACAATAATTTAATATAAATTTCTTTTTTGTACACACCTCTGTTACTACTGCTGCTAATACTACTATTATGGCTACTGCTGCGCTATTTAAGTACTACACGTACTTTTCCAATCGCAAAACCCTAGCAGAATAATTAGCATGTTCCATTACTAATTGTAGTAGGTGAGTAAATTCGTATATACAAATACATATATATATATATATATATATATATATATATATATATAATATCCTATATATACAAAGCTAACGATTATATACTGCTTGCAGAATGCATTTCAGTGCACCTTAAAATTACGAAACACTTTATTGTTCGATTTCTTTTTTAAGCGAAACAGTCAAAAATATATTTATTCAAAAGTACATCACTTATGCATCCATCTGTATATTTATTTTTTTAAAACTGTGCAACTTGGCCCTCGCGGATTAAAAACCAACAGTGCATCTCGTACTTCTAGTTTTGTTATTATTAATTAAGCACCAAAAATAGATATTTATATGGCGTCTGAATATGCAAAATTTCTTGAATACCATAATTTAATAATTTGTCAACTAAAAACCTGGAATGTCAATGTCAGAAATACGCATTTGGGTGCTCAGCTGACAACAAAGGCTCTCTGAAAGAAGGAAGCAATGCAATTTTACAAGCAAGCAGAGTGGTAATAAAAACAGAAGAGATGCAGAAAAAGTTCTATGAAAAAAAAGAAATAGTGTTGGTCCAAAATTGTCTTCGTCATAAAGGTATAAAAAGGGTACTTAAAATACTTGCTCTGTAAAGTCCTAATTGTCTGTCTATATTTTATTAATTTTCGTGCAATATTTTAAAATATCCATGATGTAATAGCTCTGAACAATAGCAATGTTTTTAAGAGTATAATCGTAAATCGTTAAAATATAGTGTGCAATTGCTATGCTGTGTAATGCTTCTATCTAACTTTGTTTGAATCCTCATTCGTCGCTACACCTCATTGTGTAGAGGCTACTACACACAGCCAGCTCACTTTTCTGTCAATATACTCAGGCTACAAAGACTCCCACCTCACTCCCTTCCCTCAATGTACGCAGGCTACAAACCCCACCTCTCCTTTCACTCTATGAACGCATGCTACAAACAACCCCCCACCTCACTCCCTCCACTCTATGTACGCAGGCTACAAACAGAAAACTCACTCCCTCCACTCTATGTACGCAGGCTAAACAGACCTCCACCTCACTCCCTCCACTCTATGTACGCAGACTACAAACAGACCCCCACCTCACTCCCTCTACTCTATGTACGCAGGCTACAAACAGACCTCCACCTCACTCCCTCCACTCTTTGTACGCAAGCTACAAACAACCCCCACCTCACTCCCTCCACTCTATGTACGCAGGCTACAAACAGAAAACTCACTCCCTCCACTCTATGTACGCAGGCTAAAAAGACCCCCACCTCACTCCCTCCACTCTATGTACGCAGACTACAAACAGACCCCCACCTCACTCCCTCTACTCTATGTACGCAGGCTACAAACAGACCTCCACCTCACTGCCTCCACTCTTTGTACGCAAGCTACAAACAACCCCCACCTCACTCCCTCCACTCTATGTA
Organism: Macrostomum lignano; assembly: GCA_002269645.1. Classification (NCBI taxonomy): domain Eukaryota; kingdom Metazoa; phylum Platyhelminthes; family Macrostomidae; genus Macrostomum; species Macrostomum lignano. The sequence goes on along the minus strand of NIVC01001216.1, from coordinate 23,416 downwards.
CGCAAGCTACAAACAACCCCACCTCACTCCCTCCACTCTATGTACGCAAGCTACAAACAGACCCCCACCTCACTCCCTCCACTCTATGTAAGCAGGCTACAAAGACCCCCACCTCACTCCCTCCACTCTATGTACGCAAGCTACAAACAACCCCCACCTCACTCCCTCCACTCTATGTACGCAAGCTACAAACAACCCCCACCTCACTCCCTCCACTCTATGTACGCAGGCTACAAACAGAAAACTCACTCCCTCCACTCTATGTACGCAGGCTAAACAGACCCCCACCTCACTCCCTCCACTCTATGTACGCAGACTACAAACAGACCTCCACCTCACTGCCTCCACTCTTTGTACGCAAGCTACAAACAACCCCCACCTCACTCCCTCCACTCTATGTACGCAAGCTACAAACAACCCCCACCTCACTCCCTCTACTCTATGTACGCAGGCTACAAACAGACCTCCACCTCACTCCCTCTACTCTATGTACGCAAGCTACAAACAACCCCCACCTCACTCCCTCCACTCTATGTACGCAGGCTACAAACAGAAAACTCACTCCCTCCACTCTATGTACGCAGGCTAAAAAGACCCCCACCTCACTCCCTCCACTCTATGTACGCAGACTACAAACAGACCCCCACCTCACTCCCTCTACTCTATGTACGCAGGCTACAAACAGACCTCCACCTCACTGCCTCCACTCTTTGTACGCAAGCTACAAACAACCCCCACCTCACTCCCTCCACTCTATGTACGCAAGCTACAAACAACCCCCACCTCACTCCCTCCACTCTATGTACGCAAGCTACAAACAGACCCCCACCTCACTCCCTCCACTCTATGTAAGCAGGCTACAAAGACCCCCACCTCACTCCCTCCACTCTATGTACGCAAGCTACAAACAACCCCCACCTCACTCCCTCCACTCTATGTACGCAAGCTACAAACAACCCCCACCTCACTCCCTCCACTCTATGTACGCAGGCTACAAACAGAAAACTCACTCCCTCCACTCTATGTACGCAGGCTAAACAGACCCCCACCTCACTCCCTCCACTCTATGTACGCAGACTACAAACAGACCCCCACCTCACTCCCTCTACTCTATGTACGCAGGCTACAAACAGACCTCCACCTCACTGCCTCCACTCTTTGTACGCAAGCTACAAACAACCCCCACCTCACTCCCTCTACTCTATGTACGCAGACTACAAACAGACCCCCACCTCACTCCCTCTACTCTATGTACGCAGGCTACAAACAGACCTCCACCTCACTCCCTCCACTCTATGTACGCAAGCTACAAACAACCCCCACCTCACTCCCTCCACTCTATGTACGCAAGCTACAAACAACCCCCACCTCACTCCCTCCACTCTATGTACGCAAGCTACAAACAGACCCCCACCTCACTCCCTCCACTCTATGTACGCAGGCTACAAAGACCCCCACCTCACTACCTCCACTCTATGTACGCAGACTACAAACAGACCCCCACCTCACTCCCTCCACTCTATGTACGCAGGCTACAAACAGACCTCCACCTCACTCCCTCCACTCTTTGTACGCAAGCTACAAACAACCCCCACCTCACTCCCTCTACTCTATGTACGCAAGCTACAAACAACCCCCACCTCACTCCCTCTACTCTATGTACGCAGGCTACAAACAGACCTCCACCTCACTCCCTCCACTCTATGTACTCAAGCTACAAACAACCCCCACCTCACTCCCTCCACTCTATGTACGCAAGCTACAAACAGACCCCCACCTCACTCCCTCCACTCTATGTACGCAGGCTACAAAGACCCCCACCTCACTCCCTCCACTCTATGTACGCAGACTACAAACAGACCCCCACCTCACTCCCTCTACTCTATGTACGCAGACTACAAACAGACCCCCACCTCACTCCCTCTACTCTATGTACGCAGGCTACAAACAGACCTCTACCTTACTCCCTCCACTCTTTGTACGCAAGCTACAAACAACCCCCACCTCACTCCCTCCACTCTATGTACGCAGGCTACAAACAGACCCCCACCTCACTCCCTCCACTCTATGTACGCAGGCTACAAACAGACCCCCACCTCACTCCCTCCACTCTATGTACACAGGCTACAAACAAAACCCCACCTCACTCCCTTCTCTCGATGTACGCAGGCCGCACGCTCACCTCGCTCCTCAACACTGACACCGACTCGTAAGAGCAACAAATCAAACGTTTGTAAAAATGAGCAAATTATCCTTACGAAAAAGACATATTTATGCTCTTGAGATATTATAGTTTAAACAACCTCAATAGAAAAAGTTCCTACTAGAAAAAACCAGCCACTTAAAGCAGTTGCACAAATGATTTAGGAAAAATTCCTCTAACAGGGCCGCCTGCCCGCCCGCGCACTGTGCCGGCCAGCCATTCGGCGTTGACCTCAGCCACAGCGGTGACAACATCGCCGGCTCCAAATGTCAATTCGTCCTCCGCACGGCCAACAAAATCGTACAGAGCTTTGGCAGTTCTACCAGCCGATATCTGGCGGCTTAGTGTCCTTTGCTGTCGAACTTCAGTTTTATTATTATTAGTCGATTGACTATGCTCGCTACTAACAGTAGCCTTAGTAGCATTCTTGTTGTCTCGATTAGTAACAAAATTAGCCGGAAATATGCCCTCCTGGCCGACGAATTCTGGCGCTAATGCCGATTCAATTATTCGACCGCGTAGCCATTCGCCACCCGGCAGCTCTTCGACGATGCCGATTTTGTCGCCGACTCGAAGCGGCAAATCGCCGACTTGTTGAGCAGGGAATTCGTGTGCCGCTTCGGCTTGGTATAGAAACGACTGCTGCCTTTGAATTGGGCTGGTCGGTTTCGGGGTTGGGGTCGGTTTCGGGGTTGGATTCGGTTTCGGGGTTGGGGTCGGTTTCGGGATTGGATTCGGTTTCGGGATTAGATTCGGTTTCGGATTCGGATTCGGGGTCGGATTCAATGTAGGCTTCAGTGCTGCATTCGGATTCGGATTCGGATTCGGGGTCGGATTCAATGTAGGCTTCAGTGCTGCATTCGGATTCGGTTTCGGCTTTGGTTTCGGTTTCGGCGGTGGTGGCGGCTTTTGCTGGAGCAGCTGCACGTGATTGGATGGAAACAAGCCAATCCGGTCCGTGCCTGCCAGACGGCCCTCCATCCAATCAGAGTCGACCTCGCGGATATGGGTGATGATCTGCAATGATTTAGGGAAGGTGGAAGAGAACTCCTGAGACTGACACAGAAATCCTATTTGAGATTGATAGGAATCTCAGCCATGAGATTTGGAAACAAACAGGAATCTCACCCATGAGATTTGGAAACAAACAGGAATCTCAGCCATGAGATTTAGAAACAAACAGGAATCCAGCCATGAGATTTAGAAACAGACATGAATCTCATACATAAGATTTGGAAATACAAATAATAATCTCAGTCATGAGATTTGGAAACAAACAGGAATCTCAGCCATGAGATTTGGAAACAAACAGGAATCTCACCCATGAGATTTGGAAACAGACATGAATCTCATACATGAGATTTGGAAATACAAATAATAATCTCAGCCATGAGATTTAGAAACAAAAAACAGGAATCTCAGCCATGAGATTTGGAAACAGACAGGAATCTCAGCCATGAGATTTGGAAATACAAATAAGAATCTTAGCCATGAGATTTGGAAACAGACATGAATCTCATACATGAGATTTGGAAATACAAATAATAATCTCAGCCATGAGATTTAGAAACAAAAAACAGGAATCTCAGCCATGAGATTTGGAAACAGACAGGAATCTCAGCCATGAGATTTGGAAACAGACATGAATCTCATACATGAGATTTGGAAATACAAATAATAATCTCAGCCATGAGATTTAGAAACAAAAAACAGGAAACTCAGCCATGAGATTTGGAAACAGACAGGAATCTCAGCCATGAGATTTGGAAACACAAATAAGAATCTTAGCCATGAGATTTGGAAACAAACAGGAATCTCAGCCATGAGATTTAGAAACAGACATGAATCACAGCCATGAGATTTGGAAACAAACAGGAATCTCAGCCATGAGATTTGGAAACAAACAGGAATCTCAGCCATGAGATTTAGAAACAAAAAACAGGAATCTCAGCCATGAGATTTGGAAACAAACAGGAATCTCACCCATGAGATTTGGAAACAAACAGGAATCTAAGCCATGAGAATAAACAACCCGGGACAGAATCTCGCCCAGCTTCACCAGTCGGCAGTTTACCTGATTAGCTGAGAAGCTCAGATCACCGGGATGACTGGTCTCATAGGCATACAAGGCCCGGGCAGTTGGGGCTCCGCCGGCGCCTATAGGCTTGGGCTTGGGCTTTGGCGGCATGGGACCACCAGGATTCACAGCTGGCTGCTGCTGCTGCTGCTGCTGACGGGTAGCCGCCGCTGAAGCCGCTGCGGCCGCCGCTGCCGCCGCCATGGCAGCCACAGCCGGTGCAGGAGCGGCAGAATGCTGCTGCGACTCGTCATCAGCAGCCGGTTGGGATAACAGCAGGGATGAGCGCTGCTTTATATGCGGCCGGTGCTGCTGCTGTGGCTCCAATGGCCAATCGTCCAGCATTGACTGAGCAGTTGAAGCAGCGGCCGGCGGATCAGGCCGAGAAGGAGGCTGGTAGCTTGAGGATGATGAAGCATCGCCAACATATTGCCTGCAAAGAGAGCAAAAGGGATGCCGGGTTGGAGACCTCAGATGCTTCAGATAAGAGACCTCAGATGCTCCAGAAAGGAGACCTCAGATGCTTCAGATAGGAGACCTCAGATGCTTTAGATAGGACACCTCAGATGCTTCAGATAGAAGACCTCAGATGGTCCAGATAGGAGACTTCAGATGCTTCAGAATCCAGATAGGAGACCTCAGATGCTTCAGATAGAAGACCTCAGATGCTCCAGAAAGGAGACCTCAGATGCTTCAGATAGGAGACCTCAGATGCTTCAGATAGAAGACCTCAGATGGTCCAGATAGGAGACTTCAGATGCTTCAGAATCCAGATAGGAGAACTCAGATGCTTCAGATAGAAGACCTCAGATGCTCCAGAAAGGAGACCTCAGATGCTTCAGATAGGAGACCTCAGATGCTTCAGATAGAAGACCTCAGATGGTCCAGATAGGAGACTTCAGATGCTTCAGAATCCAGATAGGAGACCTCAGATGCTTCAGATAGAAGACCTCAGATGCTCCATAAGAGACTTCAGATGCTTTAGATAGGAGACCTCAGATGGTCCAGATAGGAGACTTCAGATGCTTCAGAATCCAGATAGGAGACCTCAGATGCTTCAGATAAGAGACCTCAGATGCTTCAGATAGGAGACCTCATGCTCCAGATAGGAGACCTCAGATGCTTCAGATAGGAGACCTCAGATGCTTCAGATAAGAGACCTCAGATGCTTCAGATAGGAGACCTCATGCTCCAGATAGGAGACCTCAGATGCTTCAGATAAGAGACCTCATGCTCCAGATAGGAGACCTCAGATGCTTCAGATAAGAGACCTCAGATGCTTCAGATAAGAGACCTCAGATGCTTCAGATAAGAGACCTCAGATGCTTCAGATAGGAGACCTCATGCTCCAGATAGGAGACCTCAGATGCTTCAGATAGGAGACCTCAGATGCTTCAGATAAGAGACCTCAGATGCTTCAGATAGGAGACCTCATGCTCCAGATAGGAGACCTCAGATGCTTCAGATAAGAGACCTCAGATGCTTCAGATAAGAGACCTCAGATGCTTCAGATAGGAGACCTCATGCTCCAGATAGGAGACCTCAGATGCTTCAGATAGGAGACCTCAGATGCTTCAGATAGGAAACCTCAGATGCTTCAGATAGGAAACCTCAGATGCTTCAGATAGGAAACCTCAGATGCTTCAGATAGGAAACCTCAGATGCTTCAGATAGGAGACCTCAGATGCTCCAGATAGGAGACCTCAGATGCTTCAGATAGGAGACTTCAGATGCTTCAGAATCCAGATAGGAGACTTCAGATGCTTCAGAATCCAGATAGGAGACCTCAGATGCTCCAGATAGGAGACCTCAGATGCTTCAGATAGGAGACTTCAGATGCTTCAGAATCCAGATAGGAGACTTCAGATGCTTCAGAATCCAGATAGGAGACCTCAGATGCTTCAGATAGGAGACCTCAGATGCTTCAGATAGGAAACCTCAGATGCTTCAGATACGAAACCTCAGACGTTAAAGGTCAATGAATCCGGTGCATCAGGGTAATAAAACTCCCCAACAGCCATTCTCACCTGGGCAGCAGTCCAGTGGCCCCCGTATCGGAGTGCCTGCCAAAATACCAGTTATCATCCTCCTGTCGCAGCACGTGAATCCGATCGCCCCGGCGCATAGTCAGAATGCCGGGCTCCGGCGGCTCTAACAGGTCGTACAGAGCCACCACCTGCTGCTGTCGTTGTTGCAGGATTTTTGGCGGCTGGCTTGGCCTTGGCGGCGGAGTTTTGCCTGATTTCTGCTTTTGCTGAGGCTGCTGCTGTTGTGCGACTGAAAGCATCCGGTTGCCTGCGAGACAGTCGACGCTGCTGTACCTGGGAAAGTCAGAGTTGTGGATAACTTTGATTCAGAGAAGTACAACGGATTTTACATGCTTCAGGAACAGATGATTCAGGAAGAGAACACTTCGAATTATTTATGACAAGAATAGAGCACACAAGAGAGCACTTCAGATGATTCAGGAAAACAGCACTTCAGATGATTCAGGAAGACAACACTTCAGATCATACATGCGCAACTGCTGGCCGACCTGGCCGATCCGGCCACCGTAAATCGTGGCTGACCAGGGGTAAGTCGCAAAATTGAGTCAACCAAAAACAGAAAAACACAAGAACCAAGAAAGGCAAGAGGAAAGCGAAAGAAAGAGCAGTTCAGGGAAAATGGTGAAGCAAAAGAAAAACAATTCGCAAAAGAAGCTAAATAAGTTGCAAAAATAATCAGGTAAGTCGCAAAAAGGATCAGGTAAGTCGCAAAAGGGTTAGGTAAGTCGCAAAAGGGTCAGGTAAGTCGCAAAAGGGTTAGGTAAGTCGCAAAAGGATTAGGTAAGTCGCAAAAGGGTCAGGTAAGTCGCAAAAGGATCAGCTAAGTCGCAAAAGGATCAGGTAAGTCGCAAAAGGATCAGCTAAGTCGCAAAAGGATTAGGTAAGTCGCAAAAGGGTTAGGTAAGTCGCAAAAGGATTAGGTAAGTCGCAAAAGGGTCAGGTAAGTCGCAAAAGGATCAGCTAAGTCGCAAAAGGATCAGGTAAGTCGCAAAAGGATCAGCTAAGTCGCAAAAGGATTAGGTAAGTCGCAAAAGGGTCAGGTAAGTCGCAAAAGGATCAGCTAAGTCGCAAAAGGATCAGGTAAGTCGCAAAAGGATCAGCTAAGTCGCAAAAGGATTAGGTAAGTCGCAAAAGGATCAGCTAAGTCGCAAAAGGATTAGGTAAGTCGCAAAAGGGTCAGGTAAGTCGCAAAAGGATCAGCTAAGTCGCAAAAGGATCAGGTAAGTCGCAAAAGGATCAGCTAAGTCGCAAAAGGATTAGGTAAGTCGCAAAAGGGTTAGGTAAGTCGCAAAAGGATTAGGTAAGTCGCAAAAGGGTCAGGTAAGTCGCAAAAGGATCAGCTAAGTCGCAAAAGGATCAGGTAAGTCGCAAAAGGATCAGCTAAGTCGCAAAAGGATTAGGTAAGTCGCAAAAGGGTTAGGTAAGTCGCAAAAAGGATTAGGTAAGTCGCAAAAGGATTAGGTAAGTCACAAAAAGGATTAAGTAAGTCGCAAAAGGATTAGGTAAGTCGCAAAAGGGTTAGGTAAGTCGCAAAAAGGGTTAGGTAAGTCGCAAAAGGATTAGGTAAGTCACAAAAAGGATTAAGTAAGTCGCAAAAAGGATTAGGTAAGTCGCAAAAAGAAGCAACTAAGTCGCAATAAGAGGGAAGTAAGTCACAATCAGAGGCAATCAGGGGGTAGTAGGTGCAAGTGTGGCAGGAGAGCAAAAACAGAATAGAAGCCTTCAACAACAGACAAGATCTTTGAAATCAGAAGCCCGCGTCAACAGTTTCCCATTGATTTCTTAAACTCTGGAGCAGGGGTTGGCAAACTCCGGCTCGCGAAGCCCCTCTATCTGGCCCTCGCCCCTCGGGTTCTTTGAAACTTCCTAACTTACTAACTACTCGTAGCAAGGTTGGTGTCTCTTCAACTCTCATCTCTCTCTTCTTCTCTACCTTGCCTCCCCTCTTCTCTCTCTCCCCCCTTTTCCCTCTTCTCTCCTCTCATTTTTACTCTCCCCCTTTCTCTCTACCCTTTTTCCTCAATGCCCTCTTCTCTCTTATCTTCAGCAAAAATATGTGCATATTTTCTTACTTCAAAGTAGAGGGAATAGAAGATTAGAGATAAGCAAACAGAGGAGAGGCGAGCGATGTGATGGGAGAAAAGATAGAAGAGGAGAGAAAAGCTGAGGGAGGAAAAAGAGATGAGAGAGAAGAGGAGATGAGAGGAAAGAGGAAAGAAAAGATGATGGATGAGATCAGAAGAGAGGAAAGAGGAAAGAGGAGAGAGTAGATGAGAGAAGAGAGGATAAAGAGGAGATGAGAGGAGAGTGAAGAGAGGAGAGATGAGAGAGTAGAAAAGAGAGGAGAGATAAGATGAGAGAGTAGAGTGGAGAGAGACGAGAGGGAAGATAAGATGAGAGAGTAGAGTGGAATGGAGAGAGACGAGAGGAGAGATAAGAATGTAGAGAGGAGACAGAAGAGATAGGAGAGGAGAGGAAAGAGAGGAGAGAGGAGAGGAAAGAGAGAAGGGATAAGGGATGAGAGAGAAAAGAAAAAGAGGATGAGAAGATTGAGGAATGGAGAGAATTTGCAAAGGCCTCAAATCTTAGTTTAACATGCATTACTCCCATCTTTGCCTTTTTCCTAACTGTTAACAAGTTTTTGTTTGAGCATGACTTCAAATTTAGAATCTATGCAAAAATAGTTCCGGGAATTAGAATTCAGTGGTTTAAAAATCTGTGGGTTTTCACAGCTTGTATCTCTACTGGATTCGTATTCTGCATCTGATGAGCCATCTGAATCAGGGCTCTCATCTTCCATGCCAAATCGTCTAGCAAATCGTTCTTGAGCTATAGGTCACACTGCATTCACTTCACTTACTTCTGGACATTCATGAATCATGACTTTTGTAGTATGCTCACTACACTGTACTGACAATTTACTAATTGCTTCATGCCGCCACTAGATGACACTGATTAGCTGTTATAAAAACGCGGAATCTGCACGCAGCACTAATTAGCTGGCGAGGCATTTAGCTTTAAAAATATGGTTATAGTTACTCCTGCCGTTTACCTAAAGTTTTTGCTTGGCTCTTTCATAGGTAAGTCGCATTTTTTATCGAAAACTAAGTCGCACGGCCAGCGTAATTTCAGAAGTTGCGCATGTATGCTTCAGATGGTTCAGGAAGACAACACTTCAGATGGTTCAGGACAGGAAGAGAGCACTTCAGATGATTCAGGACAACAGCACTTAAGATGATTCAGGAAGACAACCCTTCAGATGATTCAGGAAGACAACACTTCAGATGGTTCAGGAAGACAACACTTCAGATGGTTCAGGACAGGAAGAGAGCACTTAAGATGATTCAGGACAACAGCACTTAAGATGATTCAGGAAGACAACCCTTCAGATGATTCAGGAAGACAACACTTCAGATGGTTCAGGACAGGAAGAGAGCACTTCAGATGATTCAGGACAACAGCACTTAAGATGATTCAGGAAGACAACACTTTAGATGATCCAGGAAGACAACCCTTCAGATGATTCAGGGAAGACAACCCTTCAGATGGTTCAGGACAGGAAGAGAGCACTTCAGATGATTCAGGAAAACAGCAATTTAGATGATTCAGGAAGACAACACTTGAGATGATTCAGGAAGACAACACTTGAGATGATTTAGGACAGGAAGAGAGCACTTCAGATGATTCAGGAAGATGACTTTTATAGGACTTCAATAACTCAATAACTCAACAAACAGTTGCTAATGCATAATAGTTACCAACCTATTGTGCAGACTGCCATCTCCAGATCTCAGTATAATAGGCTTAGCAGGCGCCTCTGTCTGCTGACTGGATTGATAGTTATGCTGATGCGACTGCGCCGAGGCCATAGCCAGAGTGCTATGCCGGTTGCCAGGCTGATTTTCTGCAGCGCTAGAATCGAACTCATCATCTCGCATCGGCCTGGCATCCAGCCTAACAATGGCCAAGTCTCGCACGCTGCGTGCCTTGCGTAGTGAACTCATTTGGCTGAGCTGGAAACAGGTTTTTTTTATTGATTATGATTCTTAGACTTGCCAAGTAACCAACTGGAGAGTAGTTATGGCTTTCTTTACAGGCCTGAATACTTCATCATTTAACTCAAAAAGTAAAACGGCTGACTTAATAAATAACTTCTATGCCAAGTTTTATTTTTAGTGTCATAGTATTTATTTAAATGATATATTAACTTTCATTTTTACATTCTTGAATTTAGAATTTGGACTATTTTGATGCTAGATAAAATTTAGATTAAATTGCTGAAATATCATGGCTTGAGTTGAATTGCTGAGATGTCAAGACTTACTAGGGGAATTGCTGAGATTTAAAGGCTAAAAGGTTGGAACCTACATGTAGTTAGTTCAAAAAATATTTTATTCTTTGTTGGTTCCCCAAATCCTTGTCCCTGATAATTTTATTTAAATAATAGCAAGATTTATAAAACTAAAGAAATGCTTTTAAGAAAAGTGCCTTTATGTTAAAGGATTCATATAAATAACCTTTGTCTCTTGCCTTTTTTATTGGGCACCCCAAAGGGGGGGGCACTACATTGGGTTACACTAAATTGGTCAACATCTAGTTTGTCAACAGGCCTTAAATATAAGCAATTGATAGAAGTCATTTTTTCAACATTACAGACTTACATAAAGTTTTCTTGTAACTCAATAATAAAATTTATTTAATATAATGAGCAAAATATTGTCAGACTTCAATATACCTTTGTAAATATATACACAATAACAAATTGTTGCTATAAACATAATGCTGCTGGGGTCTTGCAGCTTATATATTGCATATGCTTATCTACACTTAAAATTGCACTTACTCCCCATGTGTATTGGGCTAATATACTAGATTTATAAATTAGATGATTAGTAGATATGATAGAGGGGTATTTTAAACTGTTAGAAAGGTTTATTTTAAATTTCTACCATTACCATAGCAATCAAGTTTTATTCTACAAATTTGTTTAAATGTGCCTTTCCTCCCCATCCCTTGCCATTGGTTTTCATAGAAATTGAAGTGAAATTTGTGCCCAAAGAGGCAACCAATCTTTTTCGTTCTGAGGCAATCCACTTGACAAAACTAAATAAGCTAAGTTGCTAAAGCCTTTCTCATTTGTTGAAATTAAGAGTAAATGCTCATTGGCTAGGTAGAAATTACAAAGAGCACAAGACAAACAGTCTAAAATCCAATAGCAGAAATGCAGAGTAGAGGTGTAAGAAGCCAATTGACAAAGAAGAAATATCCCAATAGGATTATTTGAAATGAATAGCCAATGGGAAGTCATATATGACAAGAGCAAATCCATAATAGGAAACTGAAATTCACTGGGCAACCTCGATCCATTGAAGGGTGCCACTTTAGGACTTAGTCATCCCCCTCCTAGCTAAACAGTGTCTTGCCACTTGGGCACTTTGCGCTACTAAGGCAATCTATATTTACATAACAGCCCATAGCCCCAACTTCCCAACATCATGATTTTAGTAGGCTATAATGACTCCCTATTGCAGCCAAGGTCTGAACCGCGCTGGACGCCCCCCTTTCCCGCGCCAGACATCTACCCGTACCGCGCCAGGGCCAGTCCCCAGGATCAGTGATTTGGTTCAATTTTCCCATGCCCCGCGCCACGCCGCCGCGCGCCGCCGCCACACGACATGCCACCGCGCGCCACCGCCACGCGCCGCGTCGCTGCCGCGCACTGCGCCGCCGCCAGGCCAATCCGCGCTGGACGCCATCCACGAAAATGGCCATTGGCTGCAATAGGGTAATGACTCTAATTTCTAATTTCATAAAATTCTAAATTATAACAAATTTCCCCTATAACTTGGTAGGCCCTTATCAGAATTAGGATAGTAGCTTAATATTAATAAGTCCTCTAGTACAACTTGGTGGCATTTGTAGGATTCATCTACAACAAATAATTTATGCCTTCAATTATCAATATAGCTGACTTATATGCTATATTATCTGCAAAACTCAAAACTATAACATGCTTGATTCTAAAAGTCAAGGTTTTGAATTTGAACTTAAATTTTGTAATAAAAAAAATATATAAACCATAGTCCAGAACAGAAGGCATGTACACAAGAAAATTTTCTAGGGTTCACTCAAAAAATTGGCATACAAGCTCATATATTAGCATGGGTCTACAAAGAGTGATTTTGGTCTTTTGGTATACATGTGTGATATATATAAAAATTTAAAAAATTAAAAAATTAAAATAATTACTTTTTAAGAGTCAAAATAATTTAATGAACAAAACTTGACAATTGCCTTGAATTAGTCAATAGCATAGCATATTAGGCTTGCCTTAAGGTTAATTGAATTTGTCAATAGAGTTGATGCCATAGTCCAGAAGAGGGGTGGTACACCAAATTAATCCGGCGTATACTCACAACTTTTGGTATACACTTGACATACAATTTTTTACTTTTTGAAATCTGGCATACTATCTGGCATATTAGAATGCATATTCAAAAAGTAGTGTACATGTTCCTGCAGTTGCAGAATAAAATCAAAAAGTCTAAGAAAATAGTGTGCATGCAGTTAATAAAATCACATGGAAGAGTTTGTGAACATACATGCGCAACAGTCGGCCAAGTCGGCCGATCCGGCCAAGTCGGCTGATCCGGCCAACCAATTTGGCAGCCAACCAAGGAAGTTGCAAAAATTCCAACCCAAAAAACACAGAGTAGTAGTACTAAGTAGCTGACGAGGCATTTTGGCTTTATAAGATAGTCATAGTTACTCCTGCTGTTTACCCAAAGTTGCATTAATTTTGCATTCCGGTTTTTTTACATGTAAGTCGCATTTTTGGTCAAAAACTATGTCGCATTTTTGTTAAAACTAAGTCACACGGCTGACTGAAATTTGGAGGTTGCGCATGTATGTTCATGAAAAATGAACAAAAAACATAAAACAAGTTTATTTTTAAGCAATTTCAAGCTTTCTGGGTTTTTAGAGCTTGTAATAGAAAATTTAAACAAATCTTTGCGTGTATCAAGTTTTCACTATAAATAATATCAGCAAAAAAGCTAAAGTATTAACCAAATTGTTAGCTAAAAAGGTTACTTTACACAATTTAAAAAAATAATAATTCATTGTCACAATGTAAAAAAGGTCATTTATTGTTGCAACACCGGCGAAGATTTGAAAGTGGGTCAGGGTGTGCACTCAAAATTTGGCATAGGTCTACACTGGTATACCAAAAAAAATTGTAAGAGATTTTTGTCCAGCGTATATTCAGGGTGTTCCGAACTATGGAGTTGATGTTGATGAATTTGGTGGCACCCATAGCCACTAGATTGATAATAAAAAAATTTTGTATTAATTATATAACAAAATAATCAAGATGAATGAATTAAAATTATAATAATAACATTAATATTAGTTTAGGTAGGCCCTATCACTGAATAGGCCTAGGCCCTAATGAAAACATTAACAAAAATTCTAAAGAGAAAAGAGCGTACTTACTTAGTGTAGACCTAATCAAGAAAGAGCTGCTTTTATGTCCCAATGTTTCGAAAAGATTTAAAAATATGCATAGAAGCCAGGGCCAGGGGGGCATTTGTTTAATGAAACTGTCATTGCATAGGCCTAGTTTTTTTTACATTTAATAATTTCAATTCAACTCAGATTAGGCCTAGTACCAAAATGATATTATAAACAATCTTTAAATATCATAAACTATATTTCAAACATTGCTAAAATTATTTCAATACTTATTCGAAACTACTAGGCGTAGAAACCTAACCTAAGTCATAAATGGCTAAATTAAATACAATTCCAACATAACATATAAGCTATGGGCCTATGAGCATTTACTTTTATTAGCAATAATAACATTATATTAGAACATATAAATGTAGCAGTGTGATTGGGCAAGACGACAAGATTCAACTTTAAACGGGACTGGACAACTACCCTCAGTGTCAGTCAGACCGCGTCGGACGGGGTGGACCGGTGGACGTTCAGTTCAGGACGTTGTGAACTTGAACATATTGCGGTTATCGGGGCGATTTGAACTCGCACTTTTTCTGCGAACTTTTTTATGGTTTAAACAATGTTTACTGAGTGTGGGGATCTAAATAATGTAGAAACGAATTCGCTAATGCAGAAAAATAAAAAAGTTCAATGTTAGCAACTGACTTACTTGACTTAGCTGCAGGGGGCGTCCGGCGGATGCAGCGAGGAGGCGGAGGAGACCGCCCATTCCGCTAGCCCCTGGCGACCAACGACTTCCGTTGAAGTGGTGTCGCTCAGGGGGACCCGTCGGTCTCGCCTGCAGCGCGGTCCTCCTCACCGACGGTGGGGAAGAAATCAGCTCGTCCGGTGTCCCTGAGGTACCGGGCGAGCAGCGGGATGCTCTCGGGCCTGCAAACGTCGGAGAGAACCGGGTTTGGCCCGAGGTGAGTAAGCCTGGCCCTGGTGAAAACCGGGCAGTGGCAGATAAAATGCTCGGCGTTTTCACTGCCTGAGCGGCAGAAGGGGCACCGCTCCTCGGGTACTTGGCCCTGAAGGAAACGGTGGCGAGAGAAGCAGCCATGCCCGGAGAGGGCCATGCTAACTGCTCTGAGGTCTCTGCGGTTGAGCCTGAGGAGGGCTCTACGCAGGAGAGGAGAGGGGCAGGGGACGGCAGCACGGGATTGCCTACAATTCCGGGTGTCGTGCCACCTGCGGAGATGCTCGGAGTCAGCCCAGCGCTTAACGCGGGAATTGATCACCGAGGCGGGGATGGGGGCTCCGGGCCCGGCCCCAGCAGCGCGCCGACGGAGCCAGCCTTGCATGGCCAGCAGGTCAGCGCGCTCGTTGCCGAGGAAGCCGGCGTGGCCCGGGATCCATCTGAGCTGTTAGCAACTGAGCTTATAAGACATTTCTTCACCAAGAAAGAGCTTCTGTGATGGGTCTCCTGACGGCAACTGAACGGGTCTGATGTGTATAGCTGCATGGAAGCGAGCTGGTGGCCGGAATTCGCTTGCGCACAAATTATAGAAAAAACGACGTTAAATTCCCAGTGTGCATCATGCATATGCCTTTTTAGCACTAAAAGTGTTGGTGTCCATGCAAAAATTATTCATTTGTACATGCATCTAGTATGTATAACTCTTATATTTCGAACAAGCTATGACGACAAGACGTTTTTGATTTGAACTTATTGAATTAGGAGATAGGGAGATTTTTCATACATGTAGTCCATAGAGTCCATAAGCTAGTCCATAGAGTTTAACTTCCATCACGAGTAATGTACATGTGATGAATCGGGAATATGTAACGTTTATTATAAAGCCTTAGTCTGAACAACTCTAGGTTCGGGAAATCCGGTCTCCAGTTGGCAGTAAAATGTAAAAATAGACTTATCTAGGTGCGCCATAACTTATAATAAATTCGCTAAAGACACCCATGCATGAATCGGTTAGTTTAAAGCATGCATGCAATTTATTAACAACATAAGCCGCCAAATATGGGTGCGTGGACTTAGGAGTAACATATTCATCGACGGGTACATACATACTTATGACTATAATTTCAAATTTAACACACTGTTTATTATATCTTCAATAGCTACTCGTGGCATATTTATGAGACAAACAATTTACAGGAAATACATTGTTTTAATTGAACTTTTGCCATGCATAATTTATGTAAAAGTACAAAGGACTGCACGTGCACGGGGTTAGTTAAAATGTAATAAGAATATATGCATCAGCTATAGGTACGTGCTGTTACATGTACAAGCTTGATAGATCATTATTCATATAACTAAAAATGACACACTAGCTCGCAATTATAAAGTTCGCTAATCGTACCACCGCCAGTGAAAAGGTTACATTCTACAAATATTATTAGTTGACGAAAATAACTATCGTAAAGCTATTATAAAAAATCAAATAAAAGTATGACGCAACAAGCTAATTCGATTTGTTATAACACGTAAGCTGCAACAGTATTTATTGAAGGGGTAGAACAAATTAACGAATTGTACGCTTAGATGAAGGTACACTGATACAACAATTAAAAACTGGATTTGACAACTTTACAACTGAAAAACCTTTTAAAATAACCCTCCTCCAACGTTCGAAATAGGGCTGGAAATGACATTTTGAAAATGACAATGTCAAAATTAATTTGACGTGCTCGTATGACTTGGAAACTATTGCATCCACTACTTTTAGTCGAGTGTAAACAGTGAAAATTTGTTTTTCACTATCAAATGTGCAACTTAACAAATTACTGACAGTGTCATCTGATGGACACAACTACTCGTAGCATCAACATGTGTTTCTAGATTTTTAAAGAAACTAATTTTAGGAGCTTAGGACAAATCCTTTTTAGTATCTAGGATTATCTATTTACAGGTGCTTCCACACGACTATTCTACAGGCGTTTCAAGGACTGTTCTACAGGTGTTTCAGGGACTGTTCTACAGGTATTTCAGGGACTGTTCTACAGGCGTTTCAAGGACTGTTCTACAGGTGTTTCAGGGACTGTTCTACAGGTATTTCAGGGACTGTTCTACAGGTATTTCAGGGACTGTTCTACAGGTGTTTCAGGGACTGTTCTACAGGTATTTCAGGGACTGTTCTACAGGTGTTTCAGGGACTGTTCTACAGGTATTTCAGGGACTGTTTTACAGGTATTTCAGGGACTGTTCTACAGGTGTTTCAGGGACTGTTCTACAGGTATTTCAGGGACTGTTCTACAGGTGTTTCAGGGACTGTTCTACAGGTGTTTCAGGGACTGTTCTACAGGTGTTTCAGGGACTGTTCTACAGGTATTTCAGGGACTGTTCTACAGGTGTTTCAGGGACTGTTGTACAGGTGTTTCAGGGACTGTTCTACAGGTATTTAAGGGACTGTTCTACAGGTATTTCAGGGACTGTTCTACAGGTGTTTCAGGGACTGTTCTACAGGTGTTTCAGGGACTGTTCTACAGGTATTTCAGGGACTGTTCTACAGGTGTTTCAGGGACTGTTCTACAGGTGTTTCAGGGACTGTTCTACAGGTGTTTCAGGGACTGTTCTACAGGTATTTCAGGGACTGTTCTACAGGTATTTCAGGGACTGTTCTACAGGTGTTTCAGGGACTGTTCTACAGGTGTTTCAGGGACTGTTCTACAGGTATTTCAGGGACTGTTCTACAGGTGTTTCAGGGACTGTTCTACAGGTGTTTCAGGGACTGTTCTACAGGTGTTTCAGGGACTGTTCTACAGGTATTTCAGGGACTGTTCTACAGGTGTTTCAGGGACTGTTGTACAGGTGTTTCAGGGACTGTTCTACAGGTATTTAAGGGACTGTTCTACAGGTATTTCAGGGACTGTTCTACAGGTGTTTCAGGGACTGTTCTACAGGTGTTTCAGGGACTGTTCTACAGTTGTTTCAGGGATTGTTCTACAGGTGTTTCAGGGACTGTTCTACAGGTGTTTCAGGGACTGTTCTACAGGTATTTCAGGGACTGTTTTACAGGTATTTCAGGGACTGTTCTACAGGTGTTTCAGGGACTGTTCTACAGGTATTTCAGGGACTGTTCTACAGGTGTTTCAGGGACTGTTCTACAGGTGTTTCAGGGACTGTTCTACAGGTGTTTCAGGGACTGTTCTACAGGTATTTCAGGGACTGTTCTACAGGTGTTTCAGGGACTGTTGTACAGGTGTTTCAGGGACTGTTCTACTGGTGTTTCAGGAACTGTTCTACAGGTGTTTCAGGGACTGTTCTACAGTACAGGTGTTTCAGGGACTGTTCTACAGGTGTTTCAGGGACTGATTAGGTGTGTTTCCACTTTCTTTAAAGTAGCATTGTAGAGACATTGAAGGTAAAGATCAGTTTTGAGCATAGACAATCACCCATTTACACACGCAAGTAAAATTAACAGGAAAAAAGCAAAGCACAGCATAGGAAAATAATTTTATCTCTCAGACAAGACTTCAAGGAAATATCCTTAATTGACAAATAAGAAAGAAAAATGAGACGAGCACAACGATCGAACATCATGAACTCAAGTATTTAAAACATAAAATAAATAGTTGATAAAACGAAAAAAATTATAAGAAATTACGCACGAGAGAATGACGGTGACAGAAAATCGAGTTGGTAAAATCGATTTGAAAGAAATTTTTTCATCGTCTGAAATAGCTGGACGTCAGGGCGATTGCTATTGACACCGCTGACACCGTCAGCAGCAGAGCCATCGACTGCCACACACCGCTGCTGGAGAACAGGCCGGAGCCTCCGCTGCCCGCCTGGTCCCCACCCGTCTCCTGGTAGAACCTTATCAGGCCGTACTAAACAGGTGGAATAGCGGGTTTGACTGACTGACTGACTGACTGACTGACTGACTGACTGACTGACTGACTGACTGACTGGCTGACTGGCTGACTGACTGACTGACTAACAGACTGACTGACTGACTGACTGACTGACTGACTGACTGACTGACTGACTGACTGACTGACTGACTGACTGACTGACTGACTGACTGACTGACTGACTGACTGACTGACTGACTGACTGACTGACTGACTGACTGACTGACTGACTGACTGACTGACTGACTGACTGACTGACTGACTGACTGACTGACTGACTGTGACTGACTGACTGACTGACTGGCTGACTGACTGACTGACTGACTGGCTGACTGACTGACTGGCTGACTGACTGACTGACTGACTGACTGACTGACTGACTGACTGACTGACTGACTGACTGACTGACTGACTGTGACTGACTGACTGACTAACCTGACTTAATACAGCTTCAACCTTCAAACCATAACTCTGAGAGTCAGAAACAAAAAACATTTGAAGCTTTTACAGAAATTTTTTACTGCTAACAAAGCTTATCTCATTTAACCATGTTTTTTTAAGTCCAGCTTTAGTCCTATCTTATAAACAAGATTATAAACCAGGCAGACAGGACAGAGAAGACACAGTATGTATGTAATTTAGTATCGATTTGCAAGCTATATGCATTTCTTAGCCAGAAAATTAAGCCCTTGTCGCATGCGAACGGAGATTACAATTATAGCATATAGATTTAGTTGGTTCGTTGGCTCAAATTAATACCCCTGTATCACATTACGGTACCCTGGAATTTTAGCCGCATAGATCATGTAGACTGTTTTGCATACAAGGAACCGAAATTCAATACCACTTTGCTTGTGTGGGCTAAATATAATGACACTATAGTCTATACTAAGTTAAATTTGCGTTTAACACCCAGACACTCCAAAGATAGGTAGATCATCAATCTTTTTTAGAAACATTTTAGAGACATTGTTTGTTTTATAAAGATATATTTAGTATACGAGAAACTATATATATGATTTCCATATATGTGTAGGAAAATGTTCGGAATTTGGCAACAATAATGAATGATATCAGGGACTGACCGATCAGAGAAAAAGAGAGATCGAAGTGACAGACAGAGATCAGAGAGAAGTGACAGACAGAGATCAGAGAGAAGTGACAGACAGAGATCAGAGAGAAGTGACAGACAGAGATCAGAGTGAAGTGACAGACAGAGATCAGAGAGAAGTGACAGACAGAGATCAGAGAGAAGTGACAGACAGAGATCAGAGTGAAGTGACAGTCAGAGATCAGAGTGAAGTGACAGACAGAGATCAGAGTGACATCAAAGACTACAAGAGAGTGCCAGAGGTCAGACAGTGAAAAAATTAGAGAGTGAACTCACCCAGCCTTGGTTCTTCCGCACCCATTGCCACAGGTGCTGATCAATAAATTCGGCCACCCACTGCTGGACAGCCTCGGACAGTTCCGGCCGGCCCTCCGACAGGCACTTGTCGCAGATTTCTTTAGTCAGTACGAAAACGGCAATGATGCGGCCCCAGTGAATATTGTCGTCATAGAACAGGGTCTCCAATTCTCGGGTAACTGACTCGCGGATCGTAGCTGGTTCGGTGTCCAGTCTGTAAAAATAGTTTGGGAACAGGGGAGCCTGAAGGACAGGAACATGGGAGTCTGAAGGGCAGGAACAGGGAAGTCTGAAGGACAGGAACATGGGAGTCTGAAGGACAGGAACAGGGAAGTCTGAAGGACAGGAACAGAGGAACCTGAAGGACAGGAACAGGGGAACCTAACGGACAGGAACAGGGGAACCTAACGGACAGGAACAGAGGAACCTGAAGGACAGGAACAGGGGAACCTAACGGACAGGAACAGGGGAACCTAACGGACAGGAACAGAGGAACCTGAAGGACAGGAACAGAGGAACCTGAAGGACAGGAACAGGGGAACCTAACGGACCGGAACAGGGGAACCTAACGGACAGGAACAGGGGAACCTAACGGACAGGAACAGAGGAACCTGAAGGACAGGAACAGAGGAACCTAACCTAACGGACAGGAACAGGGGAACCTAACGGACAGGAACAGGGGAACCTAACGGACAGGAACAGAGGAACCTGAAGGACAGGAACAGGGGAACCTAACGGACCGGAACAGGGGAACCTAACGGACAGGAACAGGGGAACCTAACGGACCGGAATAGGGGAACCTAACGGACAGGAACAGGGGAACCTAACGGACAGGAACAGGGGAACCTAACGGACAGGAACAGAGGAACCTGAAGGACAGGAACAGGGGAACCTAACGGACAGGAACAGGGGAACCTAACGGACAGGAACAGAGGAACCTGAAGGACAGGAACAGGGGAACCTAACGGACAGGAACAGGGGAACCTAACGGACAGGAACAGAGGAACCTGAAGGACAGGAACAGAGGAACCTAAGGACAGGAACAGGGGAACCTAACGGACCGGAACAGGGGAACCTAACGGACAGGAACAGGGGAACCTAACGGACAGGAACAGAGGAACCTGAAGGACAGGAACAGAGGAACCTAACGGACAGGAACAGGGGAACCTAACGGACCGGAATAGGGGAACCTAACGGACAGGAACAGGGGAACCTAACGGACAGGAACAGGGGAACCTAACGGACAGGAACAGAGGAACCTGAAGGACAGGAACAGGGGAACCTAACGGACCGGAACAGGGGAACCTAACGGACAGGAACAGGGGAACCTAACGGACAGGAACAGAGGAACCTGAAGGACAGGAACAGGGGAACCTAACGGACAGGAACAGGGGAACCTAACGGACCGGAATAGGGGAACCTAACGGACCGGAACAGGGGAACCTAACGGACCGGAACAGGGGAACCTAACGGACCGGAATAGGGGAACCTAACGGACAGGAACAGGGGAACCTAACGGACAGGAACAGGGGAACCTAACGGACAGGAACAGAGGAACCTGAAGGACAGGAACATGGTAGCTTGAAGGCAGAAACATAGGAGCCTAAAGACAGGTGTCCCTAAACTGAACATCTGAAGGACAGGGAGCCCCTGAAATTGAAATGAACCTATGAAGGACAGAGTATCCCTGAACTTAACAGTTAAAGGGCAGGGGGCACTTGAACAAAGGAGGTAACCCAGCAATAGAATCTATAAAGCAAATGAGAAACAAACCTGGAACTAAAACTATCGAATCTTCCGTGCAGCCGATCCTCAAATTCGTCGCACAATTTAAACAATACCGTCTCCAGTTCCGCGGTTCGTGCACTTTTAATTACGTCCAGACTGATTGCCGGCCGAGACCAAGCCGAAGATCTAGGCGCGTTCTCGTTCAACGGGGACAGAGCGAATGGAGAGACGTAAGCTGGCGAAGCGCCATAGAGGCCGGATATCCCGGAAGCTGACGAGGCTGACAGATAGCCAGAACTTACCTGGCTACTATCTATAGAGTCTCGCTGAACAACTGGAGCTTGAGCCTGATAATGAGGCTGCTGAAGCTGAGGCGGCCTGATCAGACTCTGCTCGGCTGACTGAGTCTCGACTGGCGAATAAGATCTGGTGCTGTCACTGTTGCTTCTGTCGTAGCCTACGGGACCATTGCTACTGTTGCCAACTAATATGTTATTATTATTCCCAATACCACTGCTTCTATAGCTACTGTTATTGCTGCTGCTGCTGCTTCTAGCAGAGCCATTAAAATGATTGTTAGTAGACCGTCTATTAGTTCTTGAGCAAAGCTGTTTGATTAAATGTGCAGTGAGCTGCTTGTTGCAATAGACGGTATCGTCTGGAGTAGCAGGCGGAGGTGATTCCTCTTGTTCTTGTCTTCTTCCGTGTCGCTGCCGCCAAACTGGTCATTGTTGCTTTCATCGTCAATAGGCATTGCAGTCGCGTAGGTTGTAGCGGCCGTCATTGCTGATCTAATAAAACCCTTTATGCTTTTTACTCTAAATAATATAATATATATAGTCTCAAGACGAGAGTTGATTAAGCTTCCGGTAATCTTGTTTTAATATCTTTCCTTTTTTCCTCTTTGCCTGCCCCTCGGATCGATCGATTCTTCTTCTTCTTCGACTTCTCTGTTGCTCTTAGAATAGACAGTAAGCAGTATTATATTGCTTATCTATCAGCAGTCAAAGGCCTTTTTATGCTTTCAAAGTTTCAAATTAATTGCGTCAAGGCGCTCCCTTCGTCTTTTTGATCCTCGTCTCGTCTCTGGACTCTTGAGTCTCACTTGATTCTCTTAGTCTCGCACTCGTAAGTCCTCTCGTAGTCTGTGTGCTGCTGATTATCCTCTTTCTTTTCTTTAGCTTACTATACAAAACGCCTGTCGACTCTTGTTTCTATATCAAGCTTAGCTAGTTGAAACACAACAGAAACAAAGAAGCCTTTTATTACCTGTCTAACTAAAAATATGAAGGAAGCTATTTTTAAAAGTAACTGTATATGTCTTAATCTATTACGTACTGATCTATCTGATCGCTGGCTTTTTAGTAAAAAAAGGAGTTGCAGGGCTTTGCCAGTTAGTCTAGAACTGAACCAGACAAGGCGCTTACGTACGATTTTACTAGTAAAGTCAAGGGAGAGGTTGGGAAACCCTCTATGCCTGGGGGGCTTCACTTGGCAAGCGTCTCACAGGCTGAGAGCTTTTAGAGTGCTTGCAAATGTAAGGAATTTTAGTTTCTCTCTCCCCCAGTGTACACCGACTGAATTGAATGTACACTGGGGCTGATTATGTACGTTTCAACCCTCCTCTATAA